>VKOC01000007.1:16873818-16955050 GCA_009364415.1 Spea multiplicata
GTTTGGTTGTCGGTGTGGCAGAGCCTGTCCTGATGTGTGTCTGGGTGTCGGTGTGACAGAGCCTGTGTTGGAATGTGTGCCCTCCTGAAGTTGTAGTGACTTCAGGGGACAAAACGTTCAAAACGACAAAACGTTCAAGGCCCTGAAATCATTTAGTAGAAAAGTTATTTATTGTTATAATATTTATTTCAAGGATTAGTCGCACTCAGTTGTGGCTTCAGGCTTCCCGTGTTGAATGACCAAGTATTATTTTAGCCCAATAACAAAGTATAATTCCATAGCACATTTCTTTTGGAAATTATGAATGCCCCCCCAGTTTGACTGTGGTATCTTGTGTGCCCCCCCTATATATTGTTTCTAGAGTCGCCACTGGATAAGGGTTGTGGATATAGAACAGTCACGTAATTGTGTCCCCTTGGAAATGCATTTCTGATGTTTCTATGCACAATAGAACAGGGATCAGAGGGGTTTGGGTCACAAGGAGGGGGGGACATCCTTGTGGGGACATTTGGGAGCACTGGCATAACCATGGGGCCCATGCATCTAGGGGGCCCGGGGGGACCAGCTGTTGAAGTTGGGGCCCTGTGGTTTCTAGTTACGGCCCTGTTTGGTATTACATGCGAAGTATTTGATGACCCAAGATATCTTATGCTTTAAAAAAACCTTTTGCTCTCTAAATTGACCTTTTAATGTAATTTAGTTGTAATTTGTTAATATCTGTTTAATCGTATTTTTTACTTTGAGGAAATACAGAATAATATCTTTTATTCAAACATAATGTTATTAAAAGTAATATTATTACTGAAAAGGGAAATAAAGAAAATTACATATTGATGCATTTGCTCAAATTTCTCCTTGAATGTCAATTTTTTGTACAGAATTATACTCTGTGCTGGTCAGTTAGTTCATGTATGTCATGCACTTTGCAAGAATGACTTCTCGTATAACCGGTTTGTTTGTTTACTAACTCTGTGACCATGTAATCACATTTCCAATACAGTAGGTAGTAATTAAATATAAATGAAATGTAGCAAATGAGTGTATATCCTATATGACCAAAAGAATTTGGACACTTGACCATCACTGGCCTAGGCTCGACCCACCTGTACTGGAGTCAGCTGTATTACGAGATACTGCCTGCCTTTAAGCCACGGTGTGTCAAATTCCGGCGCTGTGTCATAAAGGTGCCCAGGGCCTTTTAATGCAGTCTATAGAGACAGAGAGTAAGTAGGCTGGTTGGAGAGATCAAACAGTGTGCAGTGGGACATGGGGGGGCTTGATCACCGAAAGGGCGTTCTGCCCTCTTTCCCAATTTTGTTGCAGGTGCAGCATGGATCAGAAATAGTGTACAGATTGTTAATGTTATAAATGACTCTTGTAGCTTGCAACGCCTGAAAATGGCTAAGTGACCCCGAATGGATTATATCCTCCCTTTAATTTCAATGGGCACCATTCAGGTCAGGGGGGCAATTGAAGTCAACGGAGGATGTGATGCAAAGTATCAGCCAATTTAATATGAAAAAGAGAGCATTGCTACTTCCTAGATTACCAGACCCCAACACTGATGGAGAGCGTACCCAGGACTTTCTACATTACATGGTCTTCATACCCTTTGCAATATTAATTCTTTAAAAGCTTATTGCACTTATTATACAGTAGGGATCAAACAGTTCTTATGAACTATGATCTGTCAGGGGTTAAAGGATTGGAATAAGTTTCATTTTGTTACTGTAACATATTTGTGGCCAGTATGTTCCAGGTATAGTCTTAACAGTTGTGTTAAATGGCTACCTTGTAGATGTGAATTATACCACAAATGATATAGCAGTTGTGTCTAGAGGCTACTGGCTTTCATTCATAAACACGTTATCCACAAAATCACATGTCATGAATTGTTGGAAGGAAAAATGATTTGCTTCTCATCTTTATAATGGTCTTATCATTTCCCCCAATGTTCATACTTGGGCAAAATATTCAAAACTCTATATATATATCACCAACTCCAAAAACAAACCCAAAATGATCTGTCTTGGCTTTTGGATGTGGATGACTTTCCAGAAGGTTTTCTGTGCTTCTGAATGAATTTATGGAAGTTGGGTGAAATTGAAAACCTGCATGTGTATCGAGGAGCCGGTAGGTACTTTAGCTTCCGCAGGTATAAATGAAAATAACCTTATTGGTGGTCTGTTCACCAGTTCAGAGGGAATTATTAATTGTAGATAGAACAGGCCTTAGTAGTAAGCCGCTGGAGGCTATATTGGAAGAGGAGCGGTGCACAAACCACACAAGAAATTAATTGAGGGCTATAATCTCATGGCACATGTGGGCTGTGGTTACTTTGTGCTATATAGCTGCTCTGTGATGTGAATTTTAAATAACCCACAATTCATTTTAATACATCTGTGGCTCATGTTATAATTAGTTGAAGATGGTCCTTTCTACATGCCATTTTACACTTCTGGGTCTCACTTTAGCGCAGTAGATGACAAGCGATAATTGATTTCAACAATTGTTTGCCTATAAAATGGAACATATATAACAAGACTTGGACTGCCAATAGGCTACACCATGCCCATCGCATTTTAGTTCAGTTATCCTATGCTTTCATATCCTTTCTCAAGACAATTGCATTATAAATATCCATTATAAATTGCAATATTTAGGTGATCTCGAACAAACAGTAACACAAATTCAAAACAATATTTGTGTTCTTAATTCTAGATCTAATCAACCTATTCAAATACTATATGACCAGACACATACATGAACTTCTTAGACATCCCATTACAAAACCATGGGCATCAATATGGAGTTGTCCCCCCACCTCTTTTTTTTTTTTTTTTTGCTATAACAGATTCCACTCTATGAAGGCTTCCATAAGATTTCGGAATGGTTCTGTGTGAATTGTTGCCCGTTGATCCAGAAGGATGTTTGTGAGGTCAGGCACATGTTGGACGAGAAGGCCAGGCTCACAATCGCCGTATCAGTTTATCCCAAAGATGTTTAATGAGGTTAATGTCAGGGCTCTGTGCAGACCACTCCTCCACACCAAACACGTCAAACCATCTCTTTATGCACAGGGGCTCAGTCATGCTGGAACGAGGGGCTTCCTCGAAATGTTCCCACAAATGTGGAAGCACATGACTGTCTAAAATGTCTTTGTATGCTGGAACTAAGGGGCCCAAATGCTGAAAAACAGCCCTAGGCCATTATACCCCTCCACCAAACTTTACAGTAGGCATTATGCATTCGGGTAGCCAATGTTTTTCTGGCGTCCACCAAGCCAGATTTGTCCATCAGACTTCTATGGAACATTTTCTCTGCTCCAGAGCCCAGTGCCGGTGGCTTTACACAACTTCAGCCAACGCTTGGCATTGTGCATGGGGATCTTCGGCTTGTGTGCAGTTGCTCAGCCATGGAAAGCCATTTCTTGAAGCTCTCGAGCGCCGGGCTTGTGCTTTTTAAAACTCTTCACTGAGTGCTACAGAAGAAGGCGATTTTTAAGTACAGATGCCCTGCTGTGTGTGTGCGCGCGTGTGTGGTCTACTGCTTCATGGCTGAGCTGTTATTACTCCTAGGTGCTTCAACTTCACAATAGGATGTACATTGTATCGGGCAGATCTAGCAGGTCATAAATACTGGGATACGAAGTTGGAGAGGATATGGCGGCTGCTTGCACTGGGATTGGCCTAGGGGAGCACTGAAGGTAAATATACCACTGCTGCCTAGCTGCCAGCAAAGTTAACGTGTCTCATCAATGAACCTAAAGTGGTCAGAGTTCAATTATTTAATGCTATACAAGGAAAAAAAACTGCGATCATTTTTTTTATTATGAAGTAAAAGTAAATATTCTCCTTGGCTGGTTAACAATCAAGGAGCTAAAGATCTACTTTGTGCAGAAAGTTCTACTGGTTTCAGAAATGAATATATATAAATATATATACTATATATATTTTTTTTTTTTAAAAGAATGAAATCTTGACAACATCTCTATTCTCATCTATGACATACGGTAGTTTAGAACATTTAGGGTATCCTCGCTTTGAGATGTTTTCTCTTCCAATCTCACGGAATGTTTTTAAGAATACCACTGAAGCATTCATTCAAACTTCGTGGCTTAGCGATAGCAGCACAAAAAAAAGTTAGGAAGCCCTAGACCACCGGTGGAGCTTGGATTTAGATAACGTGCTTCGTTTCAGATAGAGATGCCTTTCATTCCACAGAAACCTGGAGCGAGGACTTTCAAGATCATAGATGTTTTTCTTTGAAGCCGGTATAGACAGAGACCCCAGATGATGAAGTAATCATTTTTATTTTAAACCTTTGTTTCCTTCTGTAAACGGGGAAGTTGTACCCGCTTTTTTTTTTAATAGGTATCTGTGCTGGAGCGTGGGTTGCCTCTTCACTTCTCCCATTACAATCACCATAGGTTTTGGATTCAGGATTGAGATATACATTTTTATTATTTATTTTTAACTGTTTCATAAAGTTTCATGAAAGTTTCCCCGTTTGTAAAATACAAGGTTGGGCACAAGCAGTTATTTACAATTTATATCTTTATTGCAAGAGTAAACCCGAGCAACATAAATATTCTATTACTAATTATTTTAAATGTAAACAAGGCACTACATTTATTATTGATTCTATTTAATAAATTACATAATTTTGTTCTGTAATTAGTCATGATAACCCACAGAGGGGTTGTTGACCCAGGGTTTATTCTGTTTGCCTGGGGAGTCATGAATATTTTGTTCCTTTCTGAGGAATATTGACATGTGTTGAAAGGTGTGTGTGTGTGTGTGGTTTTTTTTTTTTTTTTTTTTTTTTTTTTTTTTTTTAATCGGTACAATGAATGATATGCTGGAAGGGTTGTACTTGATTTGACTGATTCAGTGTCATGTTTTAAACCTTTTAAACTATGTAACTATGACATTAAGCAGCCCTGTCCAACACCCAAGTATCCACTGAATAGTACTATATTTGACGTAGTTGACGTTTCTGTTACTAGTTGAGATTAAATTGCAGAGTATCACAACACCGTAACTGGCCGGATATAGGGCGAGGAAGGACGTGGGGTTGCCACGCTCTGATTTGTGAATCAGGATCCATTATCTTTCTGCTAGAGATCGAAGAAAGGAGGAGGGAGAGGTAAAAAATTGTAGCTCGGACGCGGAGAAGTAAAACTCTGGGGAAGACTGAAGATATATATATATATAGTATGTATATATATATATAGTATGTCGGTGGAGAGAGCTGGCAGAGCTGATCTGATTTCACAGTCATTTATTTTCTGGTCGTTAATAATTTGTGTAATAAAAGATTGGTGCCTCTCCGAGTTAGCGTTCCTCCTTGGCACCTTTCCCCCTCCCCCACACCACTGGAGTGAATCCGTTCTTAATTTAAATTATTCCCGTCTTGTCGCTCGGCTACTCATTTTTCATCCTGCCTTGGCTGCTTCGCCAATGTGAGAGCCCCAGCCGGACGCATCCACTGCGTGTCTGTGACGCATTTCCTCGATTTCATACTCTCTGTAAAGCATACCTCTCAAGTGTCCCTCTTTAGGAGCCACAGTCTCTTTGGGACCTGTCTCTGTTTCCTCCCCTGATGTCTTTTTTTATTTTTTATTTATTTATTTTTATATACAGGAATTTAGAGTGTTTGCTGGGTATTACAGGGTTCTACACCCTAAAAGTCATATAAATGTGTATAGAAACAGCAGAGAATGGTTTTATGTTGATGTGTGATTAAAATCCTAGGTAAAGATCTGGCCCCTTGCCACACTTCAAACTGCACCCCTTGAAACAAGTGTCCCCCCTCTTTGGCCATTTTGAGATGCTGGGAGGCATGATAATGTAGAGTTCACAATATAATATGTGTGAATCGCTGTTTACTTTAGAAGTTGACCTTTTGAGAGTGTTTGTGGAGTGAATGCGGTTGGGGAGATCGGAGATCTGACTGCTCAGAAGGGAGCTCGGCCTCCGTTTGGTGACTAAGCCTGGTCATCCGAGGCCAGAATACATTGCCGTTTGTGGAGTCAGATTCTTAGGCCTCTGTGAGGCAGGAAAGGCCTTTCTCAAGCATGATCAAACCGGCATAATATGGCTAATATAAAGTGTATTTAAGTAATCACAAAAAAGTGGGGTTACAATAACCGTAAAAGTAGAAAATACTGAAAGTATCAAAATAATTTATATAATATATATTTTTGACCAGCAAAACATGCACAATGTAGACCTATAAATAAAGCCATCCAAAAATATACAGTGCCAGATTAAAGGGCCCATAGGCACATGGCTTTTTGCCGCTTCCATGGCAATAAACACAATAACGGCTTACTTTACAGGCACCTGTCTCCACTGCTTGCACACAATTATCAGGGCCACCTTTTATACCTAAGGGGGCTCAGGAAAGCTCCCCATGGCCTCCCATTTGCACCTGAGAGCGGTGGAGGTCTGTACAGGGACTAGCACAGATCACTTTACTAATGCTTCCTAGTTTGCCGTTTGTACGTCGCCTAATTTACACTAAACTCCTGCTTCCCAGCTGGACAGTGCAGGTACAGTTGCTATACAACCAGTGGCAATACAGCAACTGGATCTTTTATTTAAGCATTGTAGGCCCCCTAGGCACATGCCTAGTGTGTCTAATGGATAATCCAGCCCTAATACCGAAGCGTGACACAAGCTGTTGGTAATGTGTGTGGAGGGTGTGTATATGGACAGTGTTTTGTTAGCCTGTATGAGCCTATGGTGTCTGTGTGTTACTGTATGGCATTAGTGTGAGTTTATGTTGGTATATAGTGTTAGTGTGTGTATTAGTGTATGGTGTTAGTGTATCAGTTTATGGGGATCAGAAAGCACCTTTTTTGTCCTTGCATTTAAATTTTTACTGCAATTTGTGATTCTTGGATTTATAGAAACCCCAACCTAATGCAAGCCCTTAATGACCATGCGGTACACAGTATACTCGTACCAGTGTGTGATACAGAAATGGATCTGTACAATTACTTTAGAAGGTTTCCCTGTTACAAGATAGCAGGCTACAACATATAGTAATATTTCAATTTCTGACACTGGAAGTGAAGAACTTCTATACTTATAAATGCATCATCGAGCACAGAGAATAATATCCCCTTTTTTTTAATGGTGCCTGGAACTATTAAACATTTATACATACTTAAATCAGTAATTCCGCTTTGTATTTTCCCAAACATTGCTATGATTTGTTTAACCCCTGGTAAACCAAAGCTGCGAGCAACACATTTCAGACGTGTGGCCTTGGAGTTAAAGAAAACTTTTGTACAATTTTAGGGTTGCCCTCCGTCTTACCCTCGGGTCAGGACTGCACCAGGAGGAAACAGAGCTGTCTGATCCATATCGTTACAATTGGTCTAAAATATATGTTTATTTACCCATAATTATATAGTTTACAGTATAAAAAAGGATGCACAGTATTATACTGATGGATACTGTATAATGGTATTGGTTAGGAAAGGTTGTTACCGCAGGAGAGGATATCTACTACTAATTCAAAATATTTTTGAAAAATACCTAATCTGCCAGGGGTAATCCCCACCTTTATTTCTTTCTCACTACTTACGCCATATACTGCATCCGCTTTATGGCTACACCGGCTATGTGAGAGGTCCATAAGGGAGCTGAGAATAGTACTCCTGACGCTAAAATGTTTTTTAATCATACTGTATATTCTTAATTTTTACAGAATAATATAAATTGTACCAGTTTGTTATTGTTTGATTTTACAGCGCTACGGGACGTGCTGACGCTATATAAATTAATGTAATGTAACGTATAAAAGTTACATAATAGTTTAGCGTGAGGACCCACACTAAATATTTTCTGTTTTAGCAGCTATTCTACTTTTTAGCTATGGGTTTTGTGATTGAAATGACTTTGTGGGGGTATCTGCAGGGTTCAGTATACATCAAATTGTGTAATGGCAGGTTAATGATCCACGTCATGAATGGGTTAATGCGCTCTTTATTTGCCATTGATTTTTCTCGGTGTTATGTGAAACCAGCAATCAGCTCTGCGGTCTGAAATTACCCTGAAACAGAAACTAAGACGCGAGACAGTCGCCAACACGTTTCAATTTGCAGCCGCCCCACCAAAGATACCACTGCAGGGGATAGAGCAGCATTGCACAATTTGCCCCCCATCTCAGTGAACACTTGGGCTTCCGCCTTCACAGTTTGCATCGCGCTCACACGTGATCTGTACCGGCGCACGCGGCTTTCTTACAGCTATTCTGAATGAGCGTGTAAGGCTGAGCTGCACACCTTGATTGCATTAAAGGCAAACCACAGCCTCAGCTTTACTGGCAATATGCAGTTAAATCAGCAAGAAGGCTTGAAAATCATATAAATTGAACTATACATTATGCGGGGCCAGTTCACCTACCAGGCTTTGCCCTTCTTAGCAGATAGTGTCAGTGGAAACGCTCCTGCTAACCCAGTCAGTCAGCCAAGGTCTTATCCTCTTGCCCATTTTTCAAATTGCCTTTAAATTCAGATATAACTTATTTTTTATAAAGTTGCTCGGCCTGTTGGCTATAATACAGCATGCCCTGGTTTACTTTTGGGTGGTCCTGTTTATGCCCACCTGGCTGGGTTCACAGCTTTACTTGCATAAATATGAACACCCGGGGGCTTGGACTCAATGCATTACATTCTACAAGCCTAATTAGTTCGTCCGCAGCCAGTTCTGTCTAAGCCAACATGGGAACCATAAGGTTGGGAACAGCAAGGAATGAACTCCACAAATGGAAAGGGATGCACCCCCAGATCGGGTTGCGGTCACAGGCAGGGCAGAGGAGTGAAGTATGAGCTGCTCCAGAATAACATCTTAATCTCCGGTAACAAACTCTCTGCCAGGGACACGCGGCCTGACATCACACAGAACCGACAAACACGCAAAATATATATAGAACAAATTAGAGGGGCTGTAAAAAGCTTCTCTGAAAAGTCTGTTCCCAGGTCTGGATGCCAAGCCTGCTTCGAGAACACGTATGGCAACCTATATAAACTAATAAGTGACAGAAACAATACTTAAACTCATATCCCAGTGATTTATGTAATGTGAATCTACTCGGGCTTTACATTTCATAATCCTAAATCCATAATGCTTTAACAGATTCACAGAAGATCCAAATATCTATTAGTTGGCCAACTTATGTATAAACCATATGAGCAGCAATATTAACTTCCTGTTCTCGGCATCATCCTCCCATCCATTGAGTTTTTTCCGCCATTTTGTTCAGATATCCTTAGACTGGGAAATAGTTCAAGGCCAGGAATGGGTTATGTTGGTTTTAAGACCATCTGACACTCAACTCTGCTCCCGGAAATAAAATAGTCCATTACTTTTAAAGTAGGTAGATCCAAAATAATTATACTATTATACATCAATAAGCACATGAGAAATGGGTTTACAGATACTTACAGCTGTGTAGGTGACAGCTCATCCTTAATACTTGGTGAAGAATTGATTTGGGGATCTGGAGACCTTCATAAATCTTACCTTCACTGCTGTGAGTTCATTACTTAAAGTCTTAACCTCCCTCTGCTCAGTAAGCCAAGAGGTCACTTCTGTTGAGCCCTAAATGGAAATATTTATTTTTATTAAAATTAAGTTCTACTTACTGTGCTTCTAAGTATTGCTCCAACATGAACTGCGTCAAAGCGGAATACAACAGTAACAGTAAGGGACCTCTAAAACTTTGCATCCCTTACATTACATTTATGTCTAAAGCGCAAGTAGATTCCTTGCAATGGGGTGAAAAATGACCAAAGCAGTAACATTTACTATATACAAAATTGACAATAACATTAATACGCATTAAGACATACTGGTACAGATAGATTGTAAGCTCACATGAGCAGGGCCATCTTCTCTTAGGAGACGGGGAATGAGGCCGAACTAGACGGACTGCATGGGGGATAATAATTTGATTGCAGTGGAGGTCATGTGAAGAAGTCAATGATGTGGAAATCTCAAAGATGAGAATAACAGATGGTTTCTTTCAGGGTGAAGGTTGTGGGTATTGGAAGGGTAGAGTATTGGCTTATTTGAACAGGTGGGTTTCTAATGAGCATTTAAATATAGAATAAGTTGGGAAGAGTTTGACAGAACGAGATTTCCAGTGATTAGTATGGTAAAGTCCTGAGTGCATGATTGGGAAAAAGTGATAATGGTTGAAGAGAGACGAGCATGGGAAGGGCGAAGAGGGCAGTTGAGAGAGTATCATCAAGGAAAGTTCCTAGCTCAGCTAGTCTCAAGTCTTCCTGATTTGTACCTGGATTTGCTTCTGCAGACATCTATTTTGTCACGTCAGTCCGTAGTGCGCAGACTTCCTAGAGAGCTGGATTCTACATAACGGTAGCTGCCCGCACTATCCATAGTCTGCCTACTTTCTTGCTACCTTGTTTCAGTTTCTTACTCAAAGCAGTAACTGTTATCTAATGAAAAATACCCATTTCCATTGTTACAAATTACTAAATACATTAAGGACGATTAAATAAAGTGTGGTCAATGACAATTCATTCAAAGTGGTAAACTTGCAAGTGAGTTTGAGCACCAGAGGGATGAGACATCAGTATGTCTTCTTTGTAGCTGTGACCCCTTGCCTCAGGCAGGCGCTTCTCCGTTAAAGTCGTTAATTTCAAGGTGCTGTATCTAGGAACCCATTGCTGGCATACAAAGCAGTGAAGTGGTCAGTGGCAGCACAAGTTGGAAGCAGGTTGGGTCTATGAAATAACAAGATCCCTCCTGCTGTGCTTTGTGTCTCGGTGTGGGGTGAGTGTTTCCATGGAAAGGTGAGTGAGCGTGAGATAGTTGGACCCATGAGGTTAAAGGCCTCTGTCCAAATTCATGCAGGGCCCTGCCAATTGATTATTTCCCTCATATTTGTCCAAATGACATGTGATGTACTGCTGTTCTAGCTGGCGTTGGCAAGGAGACAGCTAGCAATCAGAAGCTTGGAACCAAACAAGTCTCCTGGGAAGATGGCCCGTTGACTCTGTATCTGCCTTAGGGCTGCCGGATTGGAGCTCGCTGCTCGCTCTGTGCGTCACACGGAGAACACATGTGGATTGCAGCAGCTCTGAAGGGGCCACAGGCTGATTCATTCTTGTGTTAACCCTCTCCCCCCAAGGAGTAAATTTACCGAAAGTTTTATTTTCATCTAATAAGTTATGACAAGACCGGGGATTCAAAATAATTTTAAAAATGTTAAGATATAGAAATCATTAGATCAAAGGCTATACCCCTAACAGTAAACATTAATATGTTAAATGTTACATATATTTGTGACAATGTAACCTAACGTTAGTTTTTAAGGGCTTAGAGGATCATTGGTTTAAGATCTTCTTTGTACTTTAATCTTGATTTTATAAAATAGTTCTTACTAGGTGCAAGCTAATGTAAAATGCAGACATCGCTAACTCGCTACCAGTTTCTAGACCCTGCATCTCACACACTGAAGCATCAAATCTGCCTCTGGACCATCAACAAAGGTCTGTGGCCCCATTAGCTACCAGCTCAACGAGCATTTGCCCAGTTTGCCAAATGGCCAGTCGGGGGCCTGCGTGCTGCCTTTTTCAGCATAATGCAGAACTAAAGTCTTGTTGTCCCCAAAAGCAGCAAGCCTAGTGAAAGGCGGACATGCATGTAAGATTACACGTCTTCACTTTATTGTGGAGTTTTCAGGACTAGGAAGGGTACAGAGTCAAAGACCACACTTTGTTGACCAGTCGCACATGGGATCCCACACCGATGCCCTTTTAGTTGCACCATTGCTTGCAACAGGACATTAGGGGGAGCTTTGGTGTCTACAATACCAGGTGTTATTATAAAACTTAGAAGGAGGTTATACATAAAATGACATTTAAAGTAAGAATCATATCAAGTATTTTTACTAACAGCAGCTGCCTGCTTCCTGAACAGCAGTTTAGTGAATATATTGCTAAAAGAAAAACAAAAAAAAAACTGGTATTACTGCCCCTTTGAGGAGAGTTGGCAAGCATGGGGCATCTACTCACAGTGTAAAGGTGTTAGTTGTTACGATGCCTGTGTATGCACTATGATTAAGTAAATACATAGGACAAGGGCACACAAGTGAACAACTGAATGGTGGCTTAAAGCCTGTGATGTTTGTCTTGAGAAGATCTGCCCCTCAGTAACACTGCGGTGATGGTAGAACATCGGGGGTTTTCCTAGGCATCCTTAATCTATATCAGGGCTGCATGACTCCTGCAGACAGACCACAGATATCCAAACATTGTGGCCTAATTGTGACCCTCGAGGACAGGGATTGTACGATCCTGATCTACGTGTTAATTTAGTCGACTTTGGATACCTGCTGGACTGACCTTAATTGATTCCAAAATAAAGGATGTCATTTCATAAACCATTATCTGCAGCATGGATGGGTTCAGTCTGAATACATTACGTGAGTTGACTAATGTTCAGGATCAGCTGAAATGACCTGATAAATTTAATATAATCAAAAGACAACCAGATGAATAATTATAATATTACAGATACGCACAACAAGCACTGTGTTAAATAATAGAATGCATGGGTTATAGTACCCCAAATGTATGCTGTGCATATTTGCAGGTTCTGACCAAACCTTAGGGTTGAACGGCCCCTCCTGACACACAGGCGCCTCATTAATGGTGTCCAGAGAAGGCTTTAGATTGCTTGAGTTTGGGTTAATGTGCGAAGCGGTATTTTTCTTATTTGTAAATCTAACAAACCCTCCACTTGTCCCCTTCAAACCTATAAACAATAAGATAAAAAAAACTTCCTGTCTGCTGATCACAGTAAAGCAAGGAGAGAGGTGCGTTGAAAGCTATGATTAGAGGATTGCGGTGGTTACATGACCTAGGACAGTGCTATTGGTTCCTGGTGGACTGTCTTGTTTGCGAGACAGTCCCCTGCAGCAGAAACTTATTGGTTTGGAGTATGGCACCTGGCAGACATCCAAGAATAGATGGCGAGGCATTTAACTCTACCTGGGTTCTATCCATGGCTGGACTGGGTATGACGAGAGGTCCCTGGCACTTCAAGGCCAGCATCCACCTGATGTAAGTGCAGCCAAATGCTACGTTTTTATGCTCATGTATCGCTGCACACTATAGCATCAAATTGGGTGGTACTGTCAGCCGGAGGCCCACAGGTATTTGCCCGTTGTGCCAGATGGCCAGTTTGTGCCCTTTCCCTTTCTATTTCTGGCTAGCCACATAAACGCTGTGTATCTACACTTGTAATTTTTGTTGTTTGTGAGGCTGCCCATTATACATTGTTCCCTCTCCAAAAAATGACTAATTCTTGTTTTAAAGAATAAATCACATTTAATGTTTTCTTTCAGGGCATTGCTCACAGCTCAGGCACTAAACAGTTAACTTCTGGGAGTAAATGAGAATGTTATTTCCTTTTCATGGAGTGAAGAAACTTATACACAGTGCAGTAACTTTGCATTAGTAGACTGTCTTAATATGTCTCTAGATGCAGCCATCAAAGGATGAAAGGCAATTCTTCACGCGTAAATTGGCCGTTAACTGAACTGCCTTTTCTTTTCCTTTTCTAGGTACGGTAGTGTAATTGGTTGGTATTTTGGGGGATTTCATTACAAAACAGTGGGCTTTACAGATGATAGAAGGAAGAAGATAAAGTGATAGAGGGATGGATGGATGGATGGATAGACAGATATTGGGATAGTGGATGGATAGAGGCATCAGATTGAGTAAGAGAGGCTCTGAAAACTTACTCCATGCAAGGCTTTACCCACCTCAAGAGAGATACAATAAACATTTCTTCCTACCTTATTCTTTACAATATTGTGTCTACCTTGTCCGACGGCTAAAAGTCAAAGTAAATTGTCATTTTTATGGCGGTTGGCTCTGCCAATACAGATCCTGGAAGGGTGGAGTTGTGAGATGAGACCTTATGGTCCATGTCGTCTTGAGTTGGTCCTCGTTTCAGTTTATTCCCTGGCTGCTCCATGCGTGCGTTCTATTAATTATGGTTTTACGGGGACAGAGTGAACGGTATTTTAAGAGAACATCCATTTTACCACCAGATCACCATAAAATTAGCCTTCAGCGGTAGTGATGTAGCCTTTGAAGGCCTGCTTTAAAAATGTCTCCAGAAAGACATCGAAAACAAGGCCACGTTTATAAAGGTAAAACTGGACCTCTTGTGGCGCAAAGTACTGCGTTTGGTAGAAACCAGTGAGATTCCTGGTGTATATTTTGCCACAGGGTTGTTTTTAGTTTTACCTTAATAAGTATGGTCCATGTAGTATCTGTCCTAATGAAGAATCCCAAATATAAAGCAGTGCGTTATTTCCCCCCAAATTAGGCGGGATATTTGGTTGGCTTTTTCATTTTTACAAAAACAAACATACTGCTGCCCTTTTGCTTTGCTGTCAGTTTGGGTAATAGAAGATTAATGATAATGTTATTGCAATAATAACCATTCCCTTATTATTCTACATTATCTTTGATAGAGAGTTTTGGTTTATCGATTTATGTTTAAGAGTTATTCTGACACAATTACTCAGGGAAGATCAGGGCAGTACATTTCATTTATCCCAAGAGGAGGCAGCGCCAACTCTTATGACCAGACCCATTCCAGTCCGTTACTCAGCTGGGGAGCCATCTTTAGTGAGCTTCTTTTGGAAGAACTGCGTGGCTGTTATCAATAAGATTTATTTAAATTCTCCTCACCATTGTAATATGCATGTTACAGGGCCAGCTCAGCTCTTCATGGTGGAGAAACGTGTTGGTGTTGGCCCTTGAAACGCTCCCATTAGTGAATTAATGATTGACTGCTGGCATTTGTCGCTATCCCAGGAGAAACGTAGCAGCGACAGTGTTGCAGTTTCAAGAGTGGTGTTGTGCATCCAGAACACAACGGTATACAAAGACGGGAAATGTGAATAGAAAGTGCCCAATTCTTCAGGTGGGGTCCACAATCTGAACTATAAGCTTAGTTTTACCATTTAGCTCTACTAAAGAAATGGGAGGAATCTCCAAAAAAATAGAGATCTGTGATTTACATTAAAATGTGTGAGTCACTTAACTCCCAAGTCAATAGATAATATATATAATATAATTTAGTGTGTATATACAGTATATTTTGGTTTTATTGGAGATGAGTTAAATTTGGGGATGGGAACAAAAAGATGCTCAATTCATTTATTTTGGTACCATGGACAGCAGCTGAGAGATACGAGGGACAGGCAGCAAGGAAAAAAAATATTTGCATGCAGTGTCCTGTATGGAGGGACTATGTCGCCATGACGTCTGCCCCAGTGACCCCCTGTAGGAGGCATGGTCCTTCTCATATCGCTTTCTCACTTTCCTTCCCTAGTGAACTTTTTTCTAGGATCTCAGGATGTTGAGGGGAAGTAACGACGTTCTGTAGCTCTAAATCTCACAATTTTATGCATCTAAATATGTTTCTAAATTACCGTAAATCGTGCAAATGAAATGTCTAAATGTTTACATAAAGCTATCTATTGGCCACAAGGTGATGTAAAAATTCCACACCTTTTAACCGCGTTCCCTAATACAAGTGTTTTGGGAGAGGTATTTCTGGAGTATTAGTACATATGCTCATTCACTTTATGCGTCGCACACATTGCTTTAACAGACCATCATGTCCTGTAATTATTTAAGGTTCAATAAACCTAACAAACACAGAATTTGACAGCAGACAAGGACCATTTAGCCTGTCTAATCTGCCAATTTTTCCTGATTTAAGGGGTTAAAACCCCTTTCAGTCTTTGGTCAGGTCCTACAGTGTGGATAGCTTTATGTCTATCCCAAGCCTGTTTAAATTCCCTAACTGTATTAGCCTCCACCACTTCTGCTGGGAGACTGTTCCATTTATCCACCGTGTTTTAATATAGCTCCGCCTTTCAAGTAAGCTTTGCCTCCTGTACTCTGTTAAATCATTTTAGGGATTTAAATGTTTCTATTGCACCCCCCCCCCATATTCTTTACTCCAAGCCATTTATATTAAATTCCTTTAATCTTTCCTGCCCTGCAAACCATTTATTCTTTTTTTGCTCTCCTCTGAACTCTCTCCAATATGTCAATATCCTTCTGGAGATGGACTCTCCAGAACTGTGCAGAATACGCTAGGTGAGGCCTGACCGGAAATCTGTAAAGTGACAGAACCATCTCCCTCTTGCTGCTGCTGATGTCTCTACCTATCCAACCCAGCATCCTGCTTGCTTTATTGCATTGTCTGCTTGCCTTTAAGTCATCAGGAATAATTACTCCTAAATACCTCTCTTCCGTTGTCACTAACAGAACAGCATCCCCAACGCTGCATTCTGCTGTGGGGGGGGGGGGTTTGGGGTTTATGTGCCAAGTGCATTCTTTTACATTTATCAACATTAAACTGCAGCTGTGAGCAGTGGATATACACAGTCCCCAGACTGCCCACCTGGCACGCTAGGCAAATGCTTGGTAGGCTGCTGGCCAACTGTGCCCCATACATAACTAGAGTGGCCGATGTGAGGGCCACACTTATGTCATTTGGCACTTAAAGTCAAACCCAGTTCCGCACTGGGAATGCCATGTATTAATGGCAATTATGGTGCAAAATGGCCCAATCACATTATAAAACTTTTCTTTATGCGTATTTTGCAAAGTCTATACAATCTGAAATTATATGGTTTAACAAGTAGTTCCAATGAGAATTCTAGGTCCCCTGCTTTTTAATGTGTATATTAGTGACCTAGATGTCAGCATCGCGTGTTCTTTTTTTTTTTTTTTTTTTTTTAAAGAATATTTTTACTCTTGCAGACGCACCTAAATTATTTAGGATCACTTGAAATGAACTTGAGAAAGATTTGGGGAGATTGCTTGACTTTAAACTATGTAACCATATGCAGTGTCAAGCAGTAGCTGCTAAGGGAATTACCGGTGATATGTATTAAAGGTATTACTGCGAGAATAGAAAATGTTTTCTCTGTGCAAAGCATTAGCTGGGCCTTCTGCTAGAATATACAGTTCGTTTGTGTGGCACCCATTCATAAGAATGAAACCAATGAAATGGAAACAATATAAAGATGCTACGTAATTAAAGAGTCTACGGCTTGACCTCAACACAGAGTCACTCAAAGGATAATCCTAATCCCACAGATGTAGCAGATATGATTAGAGATAAACCTTTTGCCCTGCGTATTTGTCAATGAGCAATGCCCCTTGGGTCCACTTCCTTACCATTTTATGGCGGTGCTCTGTGCCTAGGGCCCCCTGGACTGAAAATATGACTCTGATGGTGATTAAATATTGTGGACTTGCACAACATTGCCTGTGTGACAGATGACTAGTGAATACAGAATTACTGCTTTTATTTGCAGAAAATTTCACCCAATCAAGTTTGTTGAATACGTAAAATAATGAAAAAGGCGGTGTATTGAATGCTCGTCTACTAAAATGATAAAAATATTAAACTTGAACGCTTAGCCGGAATTTGCATTACTTGAAGATTTAATATCTCTGACTCCAAACAAATTCTTTATTGAGAAGTTACTAGATTTCATAATGAAATAACACAGCAAGGATACAAAAAAAAAGATCTATATGTTTCTTTATATTAAACAATTCTAATCAACGTTGGGTTCAGGCAGATTTAGTTAAAATACAACCGATTTGTTGTTTGCAGCCCCGGGTAATAAATGACTCAAAATGAACATTTGCTCCCCCTTCGAAAAATGCATTGTGTCTGTCGGGGCACACAGCGCTGCTCCCCGGCCCTCCCTTCCCAGGGGAGAGAGACGCCAAGGGAACTCATTGAACTTGTTCCCAGGGACGCTTTGGATCCAGACAGGCAGGTTTTGCTTTCATCCTGTGTCAGTTCAGTAAAAGCCTCAATTAACTGAACATAAATTATTAAATTTCAACAATGCCTTCCTGGGTTCCAAAACCTAGATGCTATTACCTTGAATGAAGGTGAGGGTTGACTGCGTCCAAGACATTTTGAAATTCCCATCTTAAGACTATTTTAGCAACTGTTGTGTCAATAAAACTGTAGAAAATGTATAGCATTTTGCAACATAATATCCATTCTGTGTTTGCCATTGAAAATGTAGCAGTTTTCTTGATATCTACATTTGCGCCATGTTCTTGCTCTTGAATAATACATGGTATTTGCTACCGAATTTAAAGACTAGTCAGCAGTTTATTAATCCGAGACAAATTAAAATATTAGGTAGAGGGGGGGGATCTCGCTCTTAAGCTTTCAGTCTAAGCGCAGGCATGGACATCTGAGTATGGAGCTTTTAGGACAGTTCTCTAGGAAGACGTATTCCCGTTTTTTTTTTTTCTTCGTATCCGGTCACCTCCAATCCACCAAACTAACCCAGAATCCGACATTTTAAATATCGCTCATTTAATGTTTGGGACAGACGGACACTCCATGCTTCATTCTGTTTGGCAACTTTCCTCACCTGACAGGTGTTGCAAGTGTTTCTTTGACACAAAACTATATCTGACTATTTCTGATGGGAACACCTGGTTTTCATATGCAAAGGTGGTGGCACAGGTGGACGCCTGAAGCTTACATCAGCATAACCAATCCTAAAATGTTTCTTATCTCGTGCCAAGAGTATGTTCCGCTTGTTACAGGCACAGTGTCCCTCTGTGTTGTAGATTGTTGAGCCGTGTTAACTGTGTAGGTAGTTTAGATATATAATTAGGTCGACCCATGGTGTGCGGCTTTCTGTCACCAAGTCAAATTTTTTTTCCCCCAAAACTGTTTATTCAAGCACAGTGTATACATCAATAAAGCATTTGAGTTCAACATGAAGTAAATGTATTGACATTGTCAAATTTTTAATAGAAAATATACAGGAAAGCATCACATTCATGGTGGCAGAACCACATCCACAGAGAACGTTGAGCATTTGGCTCTCAAAGGTCACCATATGAGCAAACTGATGGCCTATATCCCAACCAGCATAGGTTCAATCCGGAAAATGGTGTCTGCTGGGAGGTTCCAAATTAAATTTAAATAACATCAGAAGGAAATCTTAAGGGTAGCTTGTGACGCATTCATGAACGCCGAGTAGTTTCAGTACATTGCTGAGTTTCCTAGATGTTGCTCAATTCACATATAATGAAAACGTGTCTTAGGCTCTTATTATTCATAACATTTTGGACAGGAGAATAGACCTGATGTACAAAGAAAACTGGATACCTTGGCTAGTAGAATGTATTATGGATGTGCTAACTTCTCACAATACTCAATGACTTCAGGCTTGGTCCCAATATATGCTTGTATATATTGCTGTATTGGTTCGAGAGGATATAGAGCTTTCAGAAGATGTTTTACTGAGGAACAGGGCCGGCCGAAGACTTAACGCCGCCTGGGGCGAAGTTTAAAATGCCCGACGCGGGGGGGGGGCGGCATTTTAAACTTTGCCGACACAATTATTCCCCCCCCCCGGTACTTTTTAAAGAGGCCTGCGGCGAGTCTCCCGCGCTCTGCCACGGTGCCGGCTTGTAATGCTGAGTGCTGGAAATTGACGCCACTTCCGCCGCTCAGCATTACAAGCCGGCACCGAGACCGAACAGGGAGACTCGCCGCAGAGGAGAGAAAGCGGGTGAACGAAAACCACTCGGCGCCCCTCTCTCAATCCTCCGCAAAAAAAACAAAAAAACGCTTGGGGCGGCAAAGTGCCGCCCCTTCTAAAGTGCCGCCTGGGGCAATTGCCCCAGTTGGCTCCATTGTAGGGCCGGCCCTGCTGAGGAATATATATCATGATTGTGTGTGGATTACAACATGTGATGGTTTGGAAATTCATTATTGGGTTCAAAGTTTAGTGACGAGGACGGAGACTCTGGATGAGGAGATTGGAATGTTCATGGGGTAGAGAAGGGCTGCTTACATCTACTAAGAACAATGACATTTTAACACTTTTCTGGTCTGAATTAAACTTTTTGCTTTCCTCTTTAAGAAAGTACAAGTTTCAAAAAGTAGGTAAGGTACAGAGTAGACATTTTAGCAGGTCTGTAAACCAGGGAGAGGAGTGGGAGTCATACAAAACAGAGCAGAACAGCGAGCCTGGTGCACATCTGATTCCCATAGGCTGCGCTCCTTCCATCCGCAGTCTTGACGGTTTCACGCATGACCTGGAATCCCAAACACAGCATGGGAATTAGTTTCTCTTTGAACTTGAATCTGTCAGAGCTTTTGGCTTCTAGCGACATATCTCCTTAGGAAGCAGAGTCACAGGAATAAAATACTATGCGGGGTATATAAACTAATAATCTGCAGTTAACCAAAAATGAAGTCATGCAGTCGGTAAAAGGCTATATTAATGGTCCACTGCTTACACTGGATACGTATGTGCTAAATGCATTACCACCCATCTGCCAAAATCCCATGAAAGCTATATAGTAGTCTAATGGTTACAGTGTATCTATGGAAATAGGTTTTTTTTTCTTACATTATCCAAAACCGAGATGTAGTTAATGCCGTGTAATACTAATAATGAAACGCTCTCCGTCAAAAAAACTCCATTTGTGTGCTAGCTGTTGGGAACATGCGATGGGTCTGATTTAGTATATTTACCAACACTTAGGTTCCCTTTCTCGTCCGCAGCGCTGAACATAATTATATATTGTGCTTAATGCCCACTTCAGACACATAGAAATGTCAACAGCATCGGAGTAGTGGCAGGGACAGCCACGGCATAAGTAGACAATCTACGAGAGCTCGTTAGAAACCGTTTAGATGATTCAACACCCGTGGTATTTTTGCTAGTATTTTTTTGTTTACGATCATATAGCACAATGTATATATATTGTGGCTCTTGTTTGAAAATGAGGGTCAGCGAACTCTGAGGGCTTCAGGTAACCATAGTGCCATCAGCGAAAGTTCTTGTTAAATTCAATAAGATAAATGAGTATAGGGCCAAAGGGAAAGCTAACAAGGAGGGAAATGGCTTAAGATGGGTAATAAAATTGGTAATAAATAAAGGCGAGAGACACCATTGAGCAGCTATAGAGATGAGGTATGACGGGTTCTTAGAAGCTGCAGGATAAACGGAGGAATAATATACAAAACAATAGTTTTCTGGTTATAAGACATGAAGAAGATGAATAGTAGTTTTTATGTAATAATTGAGACTCCTAGCCAATAAATCAACCCATGGGGCAAAAGGATAGTAGGGAGCGGAGCTAGGCAGTCCATGCCACTTAAGTTGCTGTGGGAGATGACTATCATGATTCTCACCCACCCATGGTGACATTTAGCCATGAAACATTTCATTTATACATGTTAATTATCTCTATGTGGCTAAATTCTATTACTTAATCAGGTGTGAGATCCCTATGGTGCAGAGGAGCACATTTTAGGTGCCGCTCAACATGTCGGCTTTAGATGTGTCCAAGAAAAATGTCTAATATGGCAACCGTAACACGCAGCTTAGCACCTTGGTCATGTCCCTTTCTGACATTCTCCTTTCCTACAAACGCACCGAATTATTGCAGGGTCTGTGATGAGCTAAACCGACGAGTAACGCGTTCATAACATCCCAACGCAGGCATTCAAGCACAAAGTCACGATTATATTTTTCTAAAAGTAGGTGCATACTACGTTCGAAAGTCTTACAAATGGATTTGGGGGTCGCCTGTACATCAGACTCCCCCCTCTGTGAGTCTGTACCGTGTCCCTTCCCCACACGCACTCTTTGCGCAGACAACGTGTTAGCTGATATACTTAAATGAGCACAATACTCTATCTAGACAATGGTCTTCCCTGAGAAAACCCCAAATTACTGCATGATATTGTAATAAAAGTGAAAAGATGGAAGCACTAGGACAATGTTGGTAGATTCTTCAGTACTCGCCATATGGTTTAGTGGGAAAGACCTCAAAATGTTTTTGGACTGTGGGTAGAGTCTTGGATACGACTTTTGTGACTCCATGAACTATTGATCGCCATTTCAACAAAATAATGTATTTTATTTACACACTTTTTTACAATATTATGACTTTTAGAGCTGTAGAATGTGATGCGCTCACACCCAGCAAACATACTGAGCTTCACAAAAGACAAAGTGACAGAGGTGTTTATGGCCCTCTTGGGAGATACGCAGTAGGAATGGGTGAGCGGGAAATGCCTCCCCATCTGTTTTGGGTCCACAGATCAGGAGACGCCACGGACTCCTCTCCCACCTATAACTATTCAGGGGAGAGTCATTAGTTGTTGCCCTGTAGTTATTGAGATCAATTAATCTTTCTTTATTCTGTTGTAAACACCTATACACCATATTCCTCCCTTTTGTAGGGAGCGGATCAGGGACAGATTAGCAATGGTGCAAATGTGGCATATGCCTCAGGGGCCCTACTTGCCGCAGTAGTAGCCTGCTCTGCATCGCAGGAATAAAGCACTTGTTGTAGCTGCAGCCAGGGAAAGAAATACTGTGCAGGTAGGTGGGATCTGTGTTCTGGCAGTAAGTGTGTGCGTGGTGGGTTATGAATGGGTGGTGGGATATGAATGGGTGGTGGGATATGAATGGGGGTGGTGGGTTATGAATGGGGGTGGGATATGAATGGGTGGTGGGATATGAATCGGGGGTGGTGGGTATGAATGGGTGGTGGGTTATGGAATGGGGGTGGTGGGTTATGAATGGTGGGGGTGGTGGTTATGAATGGGGTGGTGGGTGAATGGGTGGTGGGTTATGAATGGGGGTGGTGGGTTATGATGGGGGTGTGTGTGTGGTGGGATATGAATGGGTGGTGGGATATGAATGGGGTGTGTGTGTGGTGGGTTATGAATGGATGGGGGGGTGTATGGTGGGATATGAATGGGGGGTGTGGTGGGATATGAATTTGTATGTGGTTGGTTTTACCTGTGTATGTCCATATATATCAGAAAAGCAGCATAAGAATGCAAGCAGATTCATGACATATAAACATGTATTTTATATTGATTGAACTATTTAAGGCATTCTGTTACTTGTGGACGTTGAGTTTGCTTGTATAACTTTATTTTATGGGAACAGAGGCTTGCTTTGTATTAAGATGGTCAAACTGAGTTGGCTCCTGGCTGCGGATTTCCAATCCCAGGCTCAATTATGCTCACGCTATGCAAGCCCCGCATTACCCTAAAAAGAAAACCAAATTAAAAATCTTTTTTGCCCCAAATGCGCGGTTAGAAATTTACAGTGTACTGGGTTTAATACACATATTTTGTACATCGTTAATTAACTGCGCTGTTTTTCTTTGTTTTTTTTACTGTTTTATAATAACCCATTACACCTACCTATATTGTAAAGAGTCCCTGTATGTGTAATTTGCTCATTATGTGGTCATTTAAATGCATTTCAATATATTTAAAAAGATTACATCGAACACATTAAGGATGTCTTGGCAGGCTATTTAATATGCAGATTTTGAGGATAAATCCAGTACTATAATTTGGAGAATATGTCCGTTTATTTTTGTCTGCTACAAATTGCGGCTATTAAATTAACGATCTAATCATATATTACATTTTTTTCACAAAATTCCTAGTTTGATGAAGCTGTCATTAATAAAACACTCTGATTGGTAGGAATCTGTATTCATTTAGAGACAAATCCATCCCTCTCATTTCCGCAAAGAGAAGTCATTTGGAATATTCTGTTTGTCCATTATTACGCAGGGGAGCCAACTTTTTCATGTGTTTATCGCGGATTCACAAAGAGCAAGATTTTTTTCTGGATTTCTTTTGGGAAAAATGGAACATGAACATCTATCAATATTTTTTTGTAAATAATAATGAAAATTAACAGTCTGAAAATGAAAATGTCAGCTTTGCGGAGTTCAGTATGGCAGTTCTGTGCCAAACCGTTGAGACATGTAAGGATATAGTGTCATATCCCAGCACTTGGCCTGTGTCAAGATCCGTCCTCTGAGTATATCGCACGTGTGATCTGATAAACTATAAACGGATCGGGCTGAACATTTTCTCTTGCATAGGGGCTGCTTACCTGTATATGTCTTATGGCCATAGCTGGGGACTTCCACGCTCTTGGCTATCCCTCTGCTGGGGTACGGTGTGCCTAAACGTGACCCAGAGAAGCAACACAACTTACCCGGAGTCTCTGTGAGGTGTAATGGAATGTATGTTTTCGTGTGACCGTATGTGTGTGTTGGAATGAGTGTTGTAAGTTGTTTGTGTTAGAGCGAGCATGTGCGTATGTGAGTTACCTTGACACAACTTTACCTGCCACTAGCCGAGGAGGTGCCGGCCCTCTCCTGCTTTATAGCGACAGCTCAGCGGTGGGTTTAGTCTGATGTAGCCCCTACCTGGAATATTACCAAAGCCTTTACCCTGCCAACCAAAGTGGTGGCGATGCAGTGAGAAAGTTTGGGGGACCAAATGACAGAAGGGCAACCTTAATAAGTATCTGGATATTTACTGTGAAAGAGGGTTATATATTCATAATAATAAAATAATTACTGGCCACACGGGGAATAAGTGGATAAAAATAGAGAAAAATAAATACTTGGGACTCTGACTCTGGTAGTTTCTGAAACCCCATGGATGATGCCAAATTATGTCACAGCCGACTCGAGACTGCCTCCTGTGGTCAGCCTGTATAATAACACCGGCGTATTCGGCTAATGTACCTGAGCAAACGCGTGTCCCTAATGCACGACTCCTATATGCTGCAGGCAGGTACTCGGCGGTTAATGTAACAAGCGTGATTCTGGCACAAAGTTTGATGGAATTTTCCCACTGATTGGATCGTTCCGCTGGTTGCTGTGGCGATAACACCACAATTCAAACTTTGCAGCGGAATTAACTTATTTTTAACCCTTCCTGGGTTAGGCTCGGGGCTCATCGTATACCACAATGAGGTGCACTCCACTTCTGCTCAGCACTCAGGGGCCGGTCACTCCCACTCATCCATCACAGGCATTGTCCGGAAGCACAGAAACAAAAAATTAGATGAGACCTGTTTGGCCGTCTAATCTGCCAACTTCTACTTCTGTGGATAACCACTGTATTAGCCTCTACCGCTTCTGTTGGGAGGCTGTTCCATTTATCTATCACAAGTAAAAATTCCAGCTAAGCCTGTGACCCTCTAGTTTACATTTTAACTCTTGTCCTCTATCCTGTACTTTGTTAAATCAGTGTAAGTATTTGAACGTTTCTATCATACCCCCTCTCTCTTTCTTCTCCCAGCTACATATATAACACATATATGGGGCATATATTTGCCCCATGGGCAGCAGCCACCCGCTCCTGTAGCCTATAGGTAACGGGCTCTGATCAGTCCTCTTCTCGCTGTGCTTAGTTTCAAGGTGCCCTCAGAATCGCCGTCCCTCACGCTCCCCCCTAAAGCCACCCCGCCACACACCGCCGGGAGCCCCAGAGCCGCCTCTATCCGCCCTGCCGACAGCTCCAGACGGCTCAGCGCTCGGAGCCTCCCCCGCCGGCGCATCGATCCGCTCGCCTTTCATGTGACCGGCGCTGGGGGAGCCAGGCTTCCTGGAAACAGCCCAGGGAGCGGGTCAGAGCCTTATCGGCCGCAGCTCTTCCAGGCACCGAGACGTTGGCTGAGACCCACGCACTGCCTGGGCCAGATTAACTGGAACAGACTGCTGTATAACGAGCGCACATGCAGGCGGCGTCCGCAACACGTGTGTTTACATACAGCTTAACCCTTCCACAAACCCCCTGCCAGCCTCCGTGTATACATACATACATACATACATACATACATACGGTACATGTGTGTGGGGAAAAAACAACTAACCAGTCTTGACAAAATATAGGGTTAATCAAAACAAAAAATAGTCACAGTTCTGATAAAGCAGAATAAGATACTTATGCCAATATTTTGCTGCCCTAGTGTGTGTATAATATATATATATATAATTACATACATAATCCATGTGCGTCATTAATGGTGCAGTGCCGCTGATCCAGCTCCTTGGCATGAAGAATGAGAAAGGACTCGCCAACCTTGGGGTTCTTTCTTTGCTGTGGTGGCGGCTGAGCAATAAACGGCCGTATAGTGTGACGGAATCTCTAATGTTTATGCCTTTTTTAAATACTATTTCCTGGGCGAGCGCTGGATTCTTGCTTTGTATTCTGTGTGTTGGTCATTTTAGCAGCATCCTGGAATCTGAATGAGTTTTTTGGGGTGTGCTCCCCTTTCTGTATGTGTATAAATGTGTTTTTTTACTATTATTTAGTATTACTCTGCGTTGTACCGGTAGTTGTGTTGGGTGATACACACGCAGCATCTCATCTTGTTCTAATTTATAGAGAATATTAGGCATTTTAATGGCTTAATGTTTTTGATGCACGGCGCCAAGTAAAGAAATGAAATCTAGTGATTCCTCTGGATAAACCGTAATAAAGAGCGTTAGCCAGGAATGTTTATGATCACAGGATCGTCATATACCCCATTAACACTTTCCTGTCTGTAGGAGACTATACTTGCAGGTTAACAATAAAGTGGTACGTGTACAAAGGAGGTAAAATGTTGGGATCAAGCTTTGCCCCTGAGAATTATAATTACTAAATGCCGGGGGTTAGTCTGATCTGGTCCATGGCGCAGGTGAGACTCTCCGGAGCCAGGATTAAACCTAGTATAGAATAAAGCGAGTAACCCTAACCCTCTGTGAGTAACCCTAACCCTCTGTGAGTGATTTAATACTCATTCATCCAAAATAAAAAAAAAATATATATATAAAATAAAACTTGCCACCACACTACAAAATTTTCTTTCTTCTCCCATCATCTGACACTTCTTGGCACTGATTGGTTGCTTAAGCTGTCAATCAGTGGCAGTATAGTACGTCTAATAAAATCATTTGGAGCATTCCTGTCACTGATACTTTAAGCAGCCAATCAGTGGCAAGAAAATGGTTCCATTTAAATCAATGAGAAGACCTTATATATGCGCAGCGCGGACGCATTCCCTTTACATTCATCGTGGAGAAACCCCGTACGGACTGCGCAGGTTTTAAAGCGGCTATTGGCCACATGTACACTCACAGCATTGAGCATCTTACAGACCGTGCACACTCGCTGAGCGCACACTCAAGTACTATTCCATGGGGGTTCACAACTCCTCCTGGTTCATGGTAAAGGAGGCTGAGACCCCTACGTCGGAAGTCACAGAACATTGTTGTACACTAGCCAAATGTGACAAGTTCCGTTTCCTATAAATGAAATTTTTTTTTAGCATTAATAAGATCGCCGGTAACTGCTATTGGAAGTCGGTGATTTGGTGAAGCACAGAGGTTAAATTGTTGTAATATGAATTACAATGCGCCAGTGAACAGCCCGATCATTTCTGTGATTAATCAGACTCTAATTAATGACCTCTGGAAATGAGAATCAGCTGAGACGCACACACGGGAAAATCGGCTTTCGCAGAGCAGATGAATTATATTCTGTCCGTAGAATACGTGAGGGAGACGTATATATACACAATATTCCCGATTGGAACATTTTATATTTAAGTGATCTTCCTCCTCTGCACTCAATTGCAGGTTTCTTATGCTTATGCAAAAAAACCCCCAAAAGTTTATATGAAACTATATATATATATAAAAAAAGTTTATCCTAATAAATATATATAATTATATATAATGTGTGTTTTTTTTATATGTAACCTCATAAGGGGTTCTTTAGTGCTGCTGTAACTCAACATAAGATTAGGTCAGAGCTGTGTCACAAAAACTTTTGTTATTCCTACATTCGACCCAAAGATATTAATTTCCGATTATTTTTTTTTTTTCTCATTCAAATTTCTTCTTTGCCAAATTAAATCTTGTGTTAAGTCATGAGACCTCAGAGAATGGGTTGGCAATAGGTCAAAAGACTTTGTTACCATAGCAGCAGAGAAAAATATTAAAAAATGTTCCACTTTAAATTTCATCGCCAGGCAATTACACAACAGCCCAACGGAAAAAAGATTCTTTATGGGAAGACGTTGCTGTCGGTACAGCTGTAATAACCGCTTTATATCATACAATCAAAAGAAGCAACGACACAATGCCATATACATACACACAAGAGTGACGCTTACACAACCAAGAACGGACGGCACTGAAATCTTAGGTCTATGCCTGCTAGTCTAGAACCAAAGAACGAGGAGAACGTCCTCGGCACAAAGGAACCAACATCTCTGTTTCAATTATTTATGAAGCCTGAGTTCTTGGTGCTTCTTTCCAAAGTGACATCTTGGCTACAGCGACCCGTACAATAAAGGCTGAACCGGCTGCGTAATCTTCGTCGGGAACCATTACCCCACTATGGGGGTTTGTGGTGCTTCCTAACCTACACGAGGCGAGGGAGAGCTGGGTATTCTTGGTCCACCTTTAAGGAGGGGAATCCCAAGTCTTTAAGGAGAGGTGGCAGCCAAAAGATTAGTTCAGTTTTTTTTTAAACTGGAAGAGAGAGGGGCGCCGAGTGGCTTTCGCTTACCAAGTTGTCAGTACCTGCTCAGCGCCCCTCTCTCTCCTCTGCGAGCCCTCTAGCTCGGTCTCGGTGCCGGCTTGTAATGCTGGGCGCCGGAAGATGGCGTCATTTCCGGCGCTCAGCATTACAAGCCGACGGCGAGAACGAGCAGGGAGACTCGCCGCGGGACTGCTGTAAGGGAGGGGCAGGGTAGATAATGGGGGAGGGGCAGCATTTCAAACTTCGCCCCAGGCGGCATTTTGTCTTGGGCCGGCCCTGCTACTGTAGCATCTGCATGGAAAGAAATACTTAGGACTAAGACTCATATGAAGTCCACATTTTAGCCAAGCTTACAAACCCTTCTATGAGGAAAACTATTGTTTTGCATGTTTTGACTACAAAAGCTATAAATGAAAATGCGCTTTAAAAAGGGTATATAAAAGTGACACGATACTCTTTCCCTTCAAATGAGACCCATGGTCAGACAGTGTGGATAAAGCCGCAGTCAATGTCCTTGTGCGGGCTAATGGCCTTGGTAGGTGTAAGGTTATATTGAATGCATCGTAAGTGGTCTGATGCTGTAGACAGGAAAAGGAGCAGACAAGGCTGGTTAATTGGTTCTTATCTGCCGTCAAAATTATGTCTGCCTTTATCTGCTCGTGTATCATTAAATTGAATTCCGCAGTTGTATGAGGCGCAGTTCTTTGGTCGCCCCTCTGGCATTCAAAGAAATCTAACGATAGCCTCAACCCTCCACCACCCTGTGTGCGTGTAAAGCCCCAGCGAGAGGGGCTCTCCAGATCTGGCATTTGCAGAGGAACAGCTGTTTGGCCTACGAGCTGCTCTGGTTGTCCAGAGCCAAGTTGAATGGAATCCTCCATCCTGGCTTGGAACAGAGGTGCACAGATGCGGCAGTCGGCAGTGAGTCAGCTCCGGCTCCCAGGGAACAGAAATTAGCCCCCCGCGTGGCCACAGGGTCAGACGTGAGAACCTCCAGTACCCACTGCGCTATTCCAGATGTTATGTTAGCGGGAGGAAGCTATTAGAGATTGGAAAAAATGGGATTACAAAGCGAACACACGGTTCACATTATAACCTTTGCATGCAGGGAGAACCTGCTGAGAAACGCTTTCTTGGAAGGGTCTGGAGACTTGATGTCCACAGATAAGCAGAACATCTTCATTTACATAAGCGTGGCACAATATTAAACACTGATAAATCTTAGTCGCCAAGTGGATAATTCATTGGTGTAGGTTCCATAGATAAATACATGCATCTGGGAAGATATTCTACCAAATTCATAGTTCAGGTAGGAATCCTCTTATTACAGAGGAAACTCGCTGACCGATGCCCTTGTAAATTAGGTTGGACAGGTGGCAAAGGCAAGCCAAGTGAGTACTCCTGTGGCTCGCATGGATCTTTGGCGAGTGGTACTATGTACATTGGTCCTCTCAGTGCTCCCTTCAACCATGTAGGGTGTCTTATGGCTCTTAAGATTGACCGTGGTAGCCTTTCACAGCAAAGTAATCTGAGCTCAAGAGCTTGCAATTATCAATGCTTTGTTCCAATTGTGCCAGAGGTCAGAGCAAAATGTTATTTGGCAATTAGAGAACATGCAACGTTAACCGAGAGACCACAAAAACCCCACGTTTGCGGGGAACAATGTGGACATCTTGACTCCTGAGAGATTTTTGTCTCTTCTGCTGGTAATGCATCCGATCTCCCTCTTCTAAGTCACTTGTGCCCATCTAATAGTGAAAATCTATACGCTTCGCAGCCCTCTGCTTTTCTAATGAGTTTTACAGCAGTCGGGCACCCTTTTTATAATAATTGTTTTAAAAGCATTGAGTTGGTTTTGAATTAAAATTAGTTTTGGGGTGAATTGAGCTTAAATTGGAAATGCGTAGGTATGGCCTTTCTATTTGTAAAAACCGTTCAAATGTATTTTCTATTGATTTTCTTAGAAAAAAAAACAACATTTCATGCTTAATGTCATAATGTCCGCTTATTGAACGAAGCCCCGAATGCTCGGCCCTGTTCACTTATCATGGTTTTTAATGTCCTCTGAAAAGACAAACGGCTGCCGCAGCGTCTTGCTGTTGTGGCCGCCGCACGCACCCGTTTGGCCCATGTCTCATTAAACCCCACTTTGAAAATGTTCATGGCTGGTTGAATAAGAAACCAGGTCAATTCCGGGGAAGGCCGACCGTGTCGGGCCCAAACAGGCGGCGTCCGGGAATTTGCTTTGCAAACACGTTCAGGGGGCCGAGGGGGGGGGGGATTTGTCTGCGCTTCTTCCAGTAACCGCAGGAAATGCAAGGCGATATCCCCAGCGAGAGCCTTTCACACCCCACACGGAGGCAGGAAAATGCGCTGTAATAAGATAGCAATTTTATCTCCGTTCCCTGATCCCATCTGGAAATTAACCCTTTTTGACCCTGGGAGGAGCAGAGAGCAATGCGTTTTCGCGTTAGTTTTTGCGTGGTAATAATTCACATTGCTTATTATCTTTGAGGAATTCTGTTTTCCGATTATCTCTGGGATTAGCGCTGAATTCTATTGGTATAATACCGATCAGTCTATACCATCAGTCTATATGGGGAGATATTAAAGCTTGCCTCATTTTTGACTCTAAGATCGTGTAGGTAGATAAGTGGCAGCAATGGCGGGCTTCCTTCTAGAAACAAGCAATGCAAGCAAAATATTGATTGTTTCTGTTCAGCTGACTTTAATTAAACAAGCTTTAATGACACTCGGCTAGCAAATTATCATGGAAAGTCTAGGTGCTCTTAAGTTGCTCTTTATTGCCGCCAAGTTGGAGTGGGTCAGTTGGCTCTTGAATTGTTCTTCAAGTCCATCGACTCCAGAGAAGGTAATGGAGTCAACTCAACAGTATCTGGATAAGTGAGTGAGCATTTTGCCCAGCGTGCGTGAGTTCTCCTCTGCAAACTCAACTGCTCTCAAACTTATGTTGACGGAAGCCTTAGAAGAATAAATTCCATGAAATGGTTCTGGTGGGTTATAGTAAATGTAATCGTGTGGAGCCTGTGATAATAGGAGCCCCTAAACGATCTGCCTGTCCTTACCAGATACGCAGGTTACATTGTGGTCAAAATTAAGGTAATGTAAAATTTCCTTATAACGTAAACCATTGCTGGGAAAACCTAAATGCAAGGTCTTTATAAATACAATGTTTTTAAACAATATAGATCTGATCAATTAAATGGCAGCTATTTCTTGGCATGTTATTACCCCAATGCCCCCCAAATTTTACAATTTTGAAGCTGTTGCTGCACTAAAAATATCTACACAGCCCTCAGGATCTCCAGTCCCTTCACACGCATTCCTGCACAATAAGTGCGTTCGCTCATCAACCTCCGCGCATGCAGAGCGTTTTCTGCATTTCAATAACACTGTATTCACAGGTGGACTAGATGGCTGCTCTTTCAAGGCTTTCCTCCCTGGTTCTGCATTATTTAAAGTGACGCTATTCTTTCATTGAAACAAAGGCGTACATGGCATGATGAGAGATTGAGAAATAGTAAAAACAAATATATATATATACCACCATATAGATGTTCAGCATTCCAAAATACAACACAAAGTATTCATATCTAATATCTTTGTGTTTGTATGATATAATATGATATATATCATGCAGGACACTGCCAGGAGCATCAGAATGGAAGTCCCTTTAACGAAAGAAATGTAAAATGACCTATACCAAGAGTTCAGCTTGTAACAGATGGTGCCGGCAGAGAGGGCAGATGGGGTTCCTCTGCAGCCATCTGATAATACGTTGGTTGTGAGGTTTGCAGGGCAAGCGGAGTATGGGCTGCCCCTGCACATACTGAGAAAATCACCAGGTGTATCATCTTCCCCCATTCTATGACGAAGCGTCCTTTCGTTGTTTCCAGTGATATTGGAAAGGTATCTGGATAGCATCTGGACTCAGATCGGGTATCTCCACTTCATCTTGAGGATTGCCATCATAATAGGTCAAGCCTGAACAGCTCAACCGCTGTGACTTAAAGGGGAATGGCTTCTTGGTCTCTCCTGCTCTACTGTCTTCCTGAATGAGGTTCCCCTATTGTGTTGTCTCCCCCTCTACATCTGGTTTTATCTGGTTTCTACCACCCAATGGCGCCACTTCTTTGCCTTGGCCATTGTCGGTTAAGTATAAATCTTATAAGCGCTCCTCAATGCTGGTCACGATGCATCAAGTTTATTAAAAAAAAACTTCTCCAAATATCATCGCCACTAGAATCTACAGAAAAAATATTGAAGGGAACGAGTGTTATTACTGATGCCATTGAGATTGTCCCAGATGGAACCTGTGTCGGGCAACAATGGCTGCATCTGAGAACCCTTTCCAAAGGGTCAAATCCTGGTATTATCCATACTTTCACTATTCCCAGGACACATACATGGTTATGATTTAACAGTTCTATTGATTCCAGGTAGGTGTCTTTTGCACTAAAGGCTGAATAAGCTTTGTTTCACAGTTTGGTTTGTAGAATTAAATTTTCTCTTCTATACGTTGTTTTTAACCACGTGCCGCCCCGTTCCCGCCTGGAGTGTGGGGCAGTGGTCTTTGTGCCTGGAGTAGTCCCACATAATTATATGACTCCCTTTATACCCCCCAACATTTTAACTGGCCAAAGAGGGGTTTTACACGCTGTGAGCGATGGACAGTTGTTCATGTAGTTAAGACGCTTAGAAGAATAATGTATTTTACATTTCAGCTGGTTTTACATACACGTTACTTTTGACAGTTACATAGTTACATAGGCTGAAACCTAGCTCTTTCCAATTGTGCAACAAACTAGGGGGGAAAAAATCCTTCTTGACCTCAGAATGGCAGTCAGATCTCTCCTTGTGTCCCCATAATTTAAAAATGATATCCCTGAATTAAAGCAGCAGAAGGCTGTTTCTACAGCGTCTTCCAATTTGGGGGGGAATAGCGACTGTCCTCTCTAAAGGGGTACAGTCGGGAGATAGGGGGTCATTGCAGAACAAAGTACTTATTCACCATTAACCTGCTTCCTTACCTACCGGCTCTGTATTTTACATCAGCATCTCTTTGCACCCACAGCCCACACACATGGCCCTTTTAGACAACCCATTTGTTGAGTTAATGATTTTGTGCCTCCCTACATTTTGCCCACATCCTCATAACCCTTTCTGGTGTTATAGGTTACAGTGTTTCATTTGTAGATGTTAATGGGCGCTTTATGTGATATCTCCTTAAAAATCGGTGGCTACCCTGTGGTTGCAGAAGCCTGGATCACCCAGGAGTCCCATTTGCCAAATGTTTGAATGCTGCGAGTCACATACCCCGGTCTGATCGCGGTCAGTGATCAGTGCAATAAAACCCTGTATAATTTACCGCGTAGGATACAGAAGTTTAGAAAACTTAACATTTGGTAAACACCAAAGATCATGCTCACAAAAATCACATCATTTCAATATATCTGTACACTGAAGAAATGGGCGCGGATGTCGTTGCACAAAAGGATGTAAGTAGGTGGGACGGATTTGTGATTCCAGGAGTCAAAGTATTTATAAAGCACAATGTATTTTTAACATCCCGTCACAACAGTTTGCTGCTCACCACCTCTGGGGGTTAAAATTTAATTGCTGGAGGGTCACTCTGACAAGGAGACCTTGGGTTTTGAGTGCAAGAGATGGCGTGAAACTGGGGTAGGAAATACAAATAAGAGAGAGAGGAAGCAGGGAGAGAGATTGCGATTCAGTAAACAGAGTCCCAAGGGTTTAAATATTATAACAAGCGGAGGAGCGACTCCCCTAGCAATGAACGTTGTGTTTGGCCCCAACTCTTCCTGGCTCGGTTCATCCCTCCAGCGGTGTTCATATCCTGCGGCTACCCCCAAGGCCCTTACCGTCAAACACTTCGGCGTGAGGACAGGAGGAAAGAGGGGATTAACCCGAGACAGCCCAGGCTGGGAATATTCCTGACGGGGTGAAATGAGATTATGCTTAGTCCATCAAAGTGGGGTTAAATACATTTCTCCCATTTCTGGGACGTCTCTCCAAAAACACAATAGCTGAGCTGTAAAGTAAGCATGGAGTCTGACGGGTTTCTCGCTTCGAGACGGATCTGTTGGGTGTGAAACACGGCTGGTTCTGCGCTGCGTCTTTCACACTCCAAAATACGCAATTCAAGGAAATAATCCCCAGTGTCGCAGGTTTACTATAGTGTTCAGGGGTGCTGGCTGTCATTGATGGGAGTTGGAAGACAACTAGCTTAATACAGGACAAGCACTTAAATATGTCCAGCCATGAAACCAAAATACAGCATGGCACCTGTAGCACCCCTTTTATTTATTATTTTCACAGGGTACACAGTTGTGATGCAAGGACTAATATTTAATAAAATATCAGGATGGCGTCAACACGAGAGAAAACCAGTGTTCACCCCCCCCCCCCCGTGCTGGCTCTCTCATGATTATTACAGAACCCACATTTTTAAGAACACAAAATAGCCAGAGAAGACTCGTTAGACTGTAATATATCAAGGACTGCGCTCCAAAGATGTATTCCCGGACCAAGCTTCTGTGAATGAACGGAATCGCATGCATCCATCAAATGCTCTATACATTCATGAAGTACCTGACCGTTGGAAGGGAACAGCGAAAACGCACGCAGGGCTTTAACTTTTATTTCTTTAGTGATTTTTTTTGTTTGTTTTTTGTTTAGTTGTGACATAGATTTCTGCTGTCTGTAGTGCATTTTATGGCGGATAAGTGTGTGTATATATGCATGTATAGGGGCTTTCTTCCAGTCCTGCAAGCTATAGAGATGTCCTTTTTAGCTCTCCTAAAAGCTGCCCACAGTACCGCTGTAGTTACATTAATTACAGTATATATTTTCCTGTCAGTACCGGTATTTACATTGTAACATAAGTAGTAACAGTAAATTACCAAACACCATCAAGTTCAACCTTACTATTGACCCAGAAGAAGGCAAAAAAAAGCATTGAACCGATTTCCAGTTGTACCTCCAAAAGTATTGATTTCTCACTGGATCAATAAGCTATAACTAATCATGAGCTTACAACCTATTATATTCCATGAATATTCTTCTTTGCTAAAGCCAATCAGCCCATATGTAAAGGCATCTCCTAAATGTTGATCGCACGTTGTCTGTGGGTAGTGAATTCCACATCTTTATTGCTCTTACTGTAAAGAACCCTTTCTGCTGCTGTAAGAGAAAATTCTGAATGGATGACGTCTTTTCCTTTGCACAGTCCTATTAACGAACAGGTCACCAGAGAGCAGCTGGTATATCTTATCCCCTCTAAGATGCCTTTTCCTACTGTAGCCTTCATATATAAGGGTTTCCATTCCTCTTATTATTTTTGTAGCACATTTTTAAGCTCCATAATGTCCTTTATAGGAACTTGCCCTGCATATTAAAGGTGGGGTCTTACCATTGGCTTATACAGAGGCAAACTTATATTTTCCTCTCACGAGTGAACACCACTTTTTATGCATGACGATATCTTACTTGCCCTTGCAGCCGCTGACTGACATTGGACATTGATGCTGGGTCTATTGTCTACAAGCATTCCCAAGTCTGGTTCAGGTATACTTTTTATATTCTAATATTAATTATTTTGCCAAAATGCATAACCTTGCATTTGTTAACGTTAAATCTCTTATGTTAGTCCTATCCTTTGACCAAATATCCTTACAGAGGAGTAACAACTAGTTAAGGCTCTATCACCTTACCTAATTTTGTGTTACCTGCAAACACCAATTCTTCACTTTCAATACCCTCGGCAACGTACGTAAGTGGACGGTGTGTTTTCACCCCCACTGCTCATTGGTTGCTTTGCATGAACACTTGTTGTTTATTGGTCGTTTGCCCTAACGGTCGACTTGAATCTTTATCTGTTTGTATTTTTATTTCTCTTTGTGTACGAGATAATTGGCCTGTGATTCCTCTTATGGAAACTTTGTCTTGTTCTTTCTCCATTGACCACGTTTCACCTGATTCTTGGTGGGATACAAAGCTTTTTTACTTGAATAGAGAGATTCATTATCCATACATTTATTGTATATTTCTGGACCCTGCAAAAAAAACAAACACAAAATAAATAGCGCTTAATTTTTTTTTTAAATAGTTTTTTTAAAGCACTCTTTATTTTGCAATATATAATAGAAGATTAATAAACATTGTGCGTAAGGGATTAAAAAATAAATGGGGGGGGCAAGTCATTGCAATAAATATGGATGTGAAACATTGATTCGGTGGGATTTTCGAGCCGTATCTCGCAGATCTATAATTGGGGTTAATATCGTGTTGTCACTTATAATCCTTGCATGCAATTCTGGATTTATTTTATTTTTTTGCTTCATTTATGTAGTTTAACTCTTTAATGTCATCTTCCCATTTAAATGTATGTAAATAAAATGCCCCCGGTTTATTGCCACGCCATGGGAATTGGTGCTACGCGCCCCGTCTCCCTCCATTTCTCTGCCTCCCTGCTTTCTGGAGGGATTTTGCTCTTCTCCTCCCTGTTCCTCCTCTCCCCACTCTCTGATGTGCCGAGGGCACAGGTTTCCCTTGGCTCCCCTGCCTTCCATCTGCAGACTGTCCTGACACTGACAGATGGTGCCTGTCACTGGCAGCTCCTGCTCAGAGCTGCCCCTGATGGCTGCCTCCTGGCACATCGCAGAGCGGCTGACGGGGGGGGGGGCTGTCTCTGGGGAGAGCGCCGGCGGGAGGAGGCGTTTAGCAGCGACACAGGGAGGGAGAGGGGGGGGTTTCCGTCGGGATTTAATTTAGCACAGAGATTAACGCAAAAACCCCCTCAGGGCTGCGGATGTCCTGTGCCAGTAGCTCTGCAGCGGGGTATTTACAGGCAGCAGGGGATGGAGAAATGCTAAAAATAACCGAGATTGTGTTCTTTCTGCGCAACAATATAAAATGTCACAAATTCCACATCATAAAACGGAAACTTAACTGCGAGGAGAAGCAGCACCGATAGCCGGTGCTCCCCCCCCCACTTGCGTTGCAGCGACAAATAAACCAATTGTGCGGTCGGCTAACTGATGCCCTGCGGGCCGTTTCTGGACCAAAATGATTATTTATTGATTTCTATAGCACCATGGTATTCGGCAGCGCGGTATAATGGGTAAAGAGAACAAATTTGGGCTTACAGGAACAAAGGATGAGGGTGGCCCTTGTCAAACAGGCTTACAATCTAGAAATGCTGCTCACTCATAACGCGCCGCACCATACTGAAGGCTTAGCAGCATCTTTGTGCTCGCAGATTTTATGTATAAGAAACAATTATTGTGCAAAGTGGTAAGAGAGGTGAGGTCACCATAGCAACCAATGGAATTTTTTTCCTGATTGTTATTTATTTAACACTTTGCACCGGAACTGCTCTAATATTTATATATATCTATATATCTATATCTATATCAAATATAACCTCCAGCGTTATTGCATTTTGCAGTAGCCAATGGAAGGGAGGAATTAGGCTCTCTAGATTGCGAGTCGGGTCCTCTTTACCTAATGTATCGGTTCGTCAGAGTCTTTCAATGTACAGACTGTAAAAAGCGCTGCAGAAATTGTTGGCGCTATATAAATAAAAGATAATAATAGTTACCTTACCTATGCCCTGAGATGTTTGAAGTAGACTTTTGTCACCTACAGAGCAGGTCCAGGGTAGCCATGGGGCAAACTGGGCAATTGCCTGTCCAGCTGCTGCGCAGTGGCGTCTCCCACACCCTTTCTGGACACTTGTTCAGCGGATATTGCCCTTCGGCACGCTCTGTCCAACGCGGTGCCCTCACTGCATCTATGTTGCTGTTTATGGGCAGATCCTTTAGCATATGAACACCGGCCGCAGTGGTGCCTAGCGTACAGCCATGTATACCCGGCAGGCGGCCACGTGTACATCATTTTACCGGTTGCTGGCCTTACAGAGCCAATTTTAATCTCCAACCCTGCATCAGAGGATTGTTACAGTCATCACAATTTCTGCACAATCTCCAACCTCCCACTACAGTGCCCGTCATCTTCCGAACGCAGACAGATTGGCTTTAAAACCGGTCACCCTGGGTGCGCCTGATGTAAGCGGTGCGGATACCACACTGTGCTCCCATTACTCTCAGGAAACATGTAGCCAAACTGCAGTTGGATTATAAATCCCAAGACTTAGACAGTGCTTCCCTGCCATATGTACCATCTTCAGACATTAAACTCTCAGCCAGTCTGGTGCTGAAGCTTCACCAAGAAGCAGAACTAAGAACAGTTCATGTTTTTGACACCGGCCTCCATTGCATGTGCTTTTTATAGCAGCATCAACAAGTCAGATGTACAACCTGCAATTTTAGTTGAGAAGTGAATCTTCTAGCATGAGGGATAATTTAGAAAGACAGCAAATTACCTCGTTTGGGCCGCAGCCAAAGCATGATTTCTGTGCCGACGTACGATGCCAAGCGGCTGCTCAACAAACAGGAACTGGGAGCCGGAGACAATTAAACGGTCACACGGCTTCGGTGACAAGGAACAAGCGACAATCGTTTGGGGTTACGGGAATTTCTGTGTGTTAGCGTGATCATGATGCCCACGCAGGACTCCATCTATTGCGGAAAACATTATAGCTCCGCGCCAGTATAACAATGCTACAATCAGTTGGCAAATTAGTCTAAATGAAGTTCTTCCTATAATTTACCGGCCCTGCCCGACGATTGCTCATGGGTTGTGCTTCATGCCACCGCTTACCGCCAGGCCCAACTGCAAACAGAGACTCTATGGAGAAAGGGACGATGTAAGGCGAGGTGTTTTATTTATTAGAACGTGGCGACGTTTGGTACAAGAGAATTAAAACATGCATGGGACGGGCGCAGGACGGAATGCAGGATGAGACAGAGTATGGATGGATATCTGAGAACAGGTTAAAAAAGCAGACTAGACGGGCCAAAAGGCTCTTGTCTGATGTCAAATTCCATTCCTATAGTAGGATCTGCTCGGTGCAGGAGTGGAGTAGAGCAAGAATGCACTATCCTGCAAGCTGAAAATCATTGCCTCCCTCCTGACATCACAGAAGAAATGTATAATGGCTGCAAAACGGCGCTTCGCACACCGTGGGACAACTCACAAGCCGAGAGTCACCTCCAGAGATCAACGTACCCGACGTCTCTGCGGAAGTGTATGAGGACCCACCGGCTGAGAGGGAGGATGGACACTCCTGACAAGATGAGCGAAGCCATGTACTGGAGCCAAAGCCACTCAACTCCTCTGATCACATACTTTACCTGCCAGGTGTCTGGAAAACGAACCTGAAGATATGACCTTTGGTTAGCAAACTCTGGTCAACAATAAATGAAACCCGAAAGCACGTTAAGTATTCTCTGTTTATAGCAGATCTTGCAGTCAGTTGCTAAAAATCCCCTGCATGTCTCCAAAAAGCGCGCGTGGTGTTGGCCAGGAGGCGGCTTGGCAAGTTCCACTTGATTTGTTTATTTTGCTTCGCTTTTCTTTGTAAGTTTCAAAGCTTTGGCTGAAGCCGTGGGCCGCACCTCACTGATTTCAAAGTCAGGATGCAGCTTGCATGCTGGCAGGCGGCTCTCGGAGGCAGGGGTTACCGCTGTGAATTTCTTCCGAGGGAAACCAGGGAGGAAGGGATGGAGCCAATAGGGACTAGATGGGGAGAAACAACAGGGCCCTCCGCTTGATGAGAGGCAGCAGATGAGAGAAAACCAGAGCTGACTGATAAATGTCAGAGGTGGGTCGGGGCAAACTGCATACCCTCTCCAGCGCCACCTGGAAACAGAAGCCTATCAGAAGGCAAAACACAGAGCTAATCCATCCCTTAGATGAGCAAAATCATCAATCGAGATCCTTCCCGGACTCCTCCACTCAGCAACAAACGCTGACGCTTCTTCGGCCACGGAAGTCTCAGTTAAAGCGGAAGTCTCACAGAAGTCAGTGTTGGAGCTGGCTGGTGGGGAGCATCTCTTGTAATGAAAATTGTTGGGTTGGGGGACAGAATCCCGCAATACATTTTCATGCAACGCTCAGCTATCATGCATTAAAGGGTCATTTCAGCCATAATTTGCACTTTAAGTCACAGTTATTGGACCCAAGCAGATGATGGAAAACCTCTTTAAAAAGCACTGAATGAGCTTCATTAAAGCATGCGGTCTCTTAACAATAGACTGTTTTGAGTCTAAAAGAAAAACGCATACTTTCCTAACGATGCTAAAACTGCAGCCCAGAGTCCTCTGAAACAGATAAAGTGAATTAATGAATGCCAAACCATATCTGCCGGGGAAAGTGCCCCTAGCAGTCATTTACGTGCCACATGTGCCCCGACTTGACTCAGGAGGTAGGTCACTATAACCGTGTATTTCTTGGGGGGGTTGTACAGCAATTACCCGGTGCTTTCCAAAGAAAATCCGAGGCTGGCGGTAGCCAAACCCAACGGGCAGCTTTGCCCCTGGAGGGCCGACATAATGTGGGAAATCGTATCGCCAAGATGTGGTGACTTTCAAAAGGATGACTAACAGAGCCGGGTCGCCCCTTTGTGTAGCCGCAGATAAAGCCGTACGCTGCGGCTCCACGGAATAACGTTGCTTAGACCCCTGTAGAAAGAGATGAAAGAACGCTTTATACCGCAGTGTTTTCGTATTCGGAACGGACTTCCTGAGATGAAAGCGTGTGATGCGGTTGGACTGGCTAAGCCGGCGGTGGCTGGGGGTCAGGGGACGGGCAGCAGGACGCGCTGTCGGGTAAGGGTTTGGTTGGCTGCCGCAGCGTGTGTGATCTGGGGCTGCGTCATGTAGCCTCTGGGAATGCCGTGTGCCGCCTGCGCTAATGACAGGGCTTGCCTGGTAATTAAAGCAAAATCACTGAGGACCTTTTCTTCCCAGACAGCGGCAGCATCCTGTGATTAATCCCCGGCACGGCACCTCGCTCTAATGAGGCCTACCGCAGGGGACAGGCGGGGGAGGGGTGCACCGACAGAAGCTTCTTATTAAAGAACAAAATAAGGCCGCTGCCTCCCCGCCATCACACGCAATAAAATAAAAATCCCGGCGCAGCAATACAGGAGGCATCTCACACGGCTTTTGGAACACATGTTGCGTGTTCTTGCAGCCTCTCTGCGAAACGGGGCGAGAGGCAGGTCATGAATTCAGAGAAAATTACAGATTACCCCCCCACCATTCCTGGCCGACCCCGGCATCTACCGCATCAACCAGATAATGAACTGGGCTATAAAGAGTGACAAACATAGGCCAGCCCTAAAAATTCAGTAGATATATTTTCAAAATGTATAGATTTATAAATGGCTGCAATATTTTTTTTTCTTTTTTTTTTTGCTGTGGTTGACGCTCCCTTGGGGGATTCAGAATAAATAAACCTTTAGCTTCCTTCCCCCCCAGCGGTCCTGTGAAACACCGATGGAGTGGTCCATCTATGCAAAAGTGTGGATGATGAGAATCAGGAAGCTAGGAGACCAATTAATCTGCGTCAAGAAATCTCACGATGGATAACCCAAGGGTTATCACTGCAGACACAGATTGCATTAAGTTTTTGTACATAAAAACAGGCTTAAGACAATAAGAAGCCATGATGGGCATTTCAAGTCGTCTGTTACTGGTCGTAGAGATGCGGTGTTTATGAGCCACAGATGATGTTGCTTCATTGAGACAGATTTTTTTTTGGAAGACATGGAGCTATAGGTTTTGTAAAATCAGACCTACTTATGTTTCGTGAGCGCCGATACACGTATGAATAGGATCGCTGATAAGGCAGGAATTTGTTTGGAGATGTGATTGACAGCTTAAGGGAACCAGGACAATCACATGAGATACCACTAATAATAAAAAAAAAACGAACTGATCATTACACCCCCCCCGCCCGCCAGCTGACAAAGTGAGAAGCGAAAAGAAAGTGACGATTTGACCAAAAGGAGACAAAGTAAGAAACGGGAGACTTAAACTTTCGACCTGAAACTGTGAATGAGAAAAAACGGCCTTTAGATCTTCACTTAGCATACAGCTGCCTTTCATTTGCAAGAATCCCCATTAATATCACAAGGTGGTGGGCTTTAAAGCTGAGCACAGGGGGAATGTGTTTATTGGGGGCACAACACCGCTGCATGTTATAGGCTCACATGGCTACCCGCTCCACATGGTCCGACCCTTAAACAGCAGGCATTTTACCCAATTCTGCCCACAACCCACTCATTTTAAACCCATGTTTTGCCTGCAAAACCCTTTTTTTTTTTTTATAGAATGGGTGGTTGGCTTAATTTGCGCGTCTATTTTTAAAAAATATATATTTTCGTTAACCATTGACAGCGAGCGTTTACAGCCTGTAACATTACGTCCAAATTAAGCAATAAAAGATTCACATTCATTAAGTTTGTCGTGAAAATCATTACAATGAAAATCTCTTTAGCAAACCGATCGGACAGCAGGTATGTTGGATTAACATATGTCTACCTAAATTTGCCGTATCTTTATTATAATATATTTACCATTCAAACACAGGACCTGCATATTACAGAGGGAACCTTGACACACTAATCATCTAAAAAGGCATAGAAATATTCAGCTCCCATAGGGCACGCATTATATAGCAGTACAAAGTATCTCCCCAGTACCCAAACTTTACATTATCCCAGGAGCAGGATTCTGTGCACTGTGGCTTCGTTTACCAGCGTGAATCCTGTTCCAAACATTGCCTTGCTCTTCAGGTTAGGGAAGTGCCAGCAGCTCAGTGGCAGTATTTTTGTTGCCACAAAGATTTTAAGGTAAGAAACAAATGGGAAACGTTTACATTTTATAAAACCAAGAGAAGGAATTGCATACAGGATGTTTACTGCCACTGGGAAGCGGGGCTGTATATAATGGAACGATGCGCATACATTAAGGCTTTTCCTGAACTCCTTTAGGCGCTTTTCCCCAACAAATCCCGACTCCACTGATCGCACACAGCTGATCTGCTACAGTGTAACGCCAGCACCATCTGCTGGACAAACTACGGTATTACATCTACACAATAATGCAACACAATAATGCAATAGAGGAGCTGTATCGCCAGCATCTTGTGCCCCCTCCTAGTCCTGGTACCACTCAGTGTATACTTGCAGCAGATCGCTGAAATGTTATACAATATTACAGTATCAAAGTCTCGAATCTATTGCTAGTAGACAGAGGGCTTATCAGGAATAGCTACAGAGTCTGAACTCTTATGATGCCTGTGTTATAAAACAGTTTGCCTGTGTTAAGTGTAATACCAAGTTTATGTAGGTTCTCTGAATCATAGCAGAGTCAATATATGATTTCAGCTATTAAGAAGTGCTAGAAAATAGAACCTTAAGATTCTTTGCAGCCTCTCAAAATTGTCTGAGATTTTAGGCAGCCTACAAGCGCATAAGAGAGATGACCTCTCTACCCAGATCTTGGCTCCTATGCACCAAGTGATTATACAGAGAAATGATGATTTTTGTGGCCCAGAAATCTCTGAATGCCAGAAATGTGCAATACATTGAATGTTTGAAGGGCAAGCACACCTTATTTGTAACATTTTAAATTATACATTTATGTTACTATCAAGCCACACTGCTAAAGCATTTTCTCATTTCCAGCAAGAGGTGTATGAAGCAGCTGATAATGTGAGATTTCATGTGAAGGGTATAAGGGCATCTCTGTCACCCCAGGAGAAGGTATTGGACCATTTGCTTTGGGTGTCAATCCTTTGCTGCCACCTAGTGGTCAAAGGAATAACTGCAACTGAAAACAGCACATCAGAAACCTGCATTTACAGCATCATTTGTTGAGGTTTTGACAAGCTGTAAACTGTCTCTTTCGTTGAATTTTCCCACTTTCTAGTCATGTCTGCTTTCTTTCTACTAAAAATTCTTATTTTTAGGCATTGTTTCATCAGATCTGATAGACAGGCTGGTAAAGCAGTAAACTTTTTTTTTTGGTGCAATAAAAATGATTAACAGACATTTTCCAGAACACATAGAAAGAACCACAACACACCTCCTGTGGCGTAGCTTGCTTTATTGTTTATGTCCACAAATATTTCCAAAAAAATTACAAAATACTCAAAATGGAGAAAACACAGAATTCACGAATTTCTGGGTTTCTACCCCATGGCAAACTACTCCTATATACATTAAAATTTCCAAGATATATATAGAAATGGAGCAGTCAGGATTTACATTCTGCTAAATGGTGCCATGAAACAAGTAGCCTTACAGTTTCTTACACATTGAACGAGGTACGTCCGAAATTACAAAAGGAAAGAACAAAAAGTGAGAGGAACGAAACCAGAAACTGAACGCAAATGCATTCCCTGCCTGCGGGGCCTGCTGGTCTCTGCTGGCAGACAAAGGGTTAGCTTTTAAACGCGGGAAGCCTGCAAGTAGTAACCACAGCAGGTCTCTCCAGCAATGAGTATATGGTACACAAAACAGCCAGCGTGGATAAAGTCGTCAAGCCCCCCAACACCCACGAGGTAAAAGGGAACCTATATGTATTTATCATGAAGGAGGGCAGCATACCTCTGGGGTGTAGTGTTAGAGAGTACTGGAAAAGCAATCAGAATCTTGCATGAGAAGCCCAGGTAGAAACAATGAATGAATGAGTTTATACTTTGAGATTTATGGACACAGAAAAAGCAAACCTCTCTTGCGCTGCTTTACATGGATCGACGTGGTTTACACACAGTGGGTTTCTGGATTCTACGCAAACATATGATGCCAAACACACATTAGCAAAACGTATTTATTCTCCGCCATGGAAAATAACTGCATTTCTAGGAAAAGTGGCATTGCTGCAAATTATGCTCTTTGCAGTCAGAACAGTTTTGTGCAAAAACAAAATGAAAAAAAAAAAAATATATCCACAGATTAATATATGGTGTCAAATAAAAAAGAAAAAAAATACCTGGTCACAAGAATAATGTCAGACATATTATGTGGGTATATGGTCAGCTGAGTGTACATGCACCGTATGGCGCCTGAAGATCGCTAGCCGAGTGAAGGTGAGCTTGACGTTTGCCTTATCCATCGCTGTCTGGCACAGCCCTGAGATGCTGACGGCCAGATATAACAGTCAGAACAGCAGGGACGATACCCTGACCGGGAAGAGGGCTGCTAGGAGACTGCATGGAAGAGATTTCCTCGGCATCCGGACAGCTGCGTGACGCCGACAGCCGTGGGGGGATTAGGAGCAGCATGTTGGGCTGAGCGACGATGCTCCTGTGTGCCCTTTTAAGAGTTTGCATGATGGATAGCAGTTACTAAATGTGCCTTCATGTATCCTAACGGCACGCAACGGTGTTATTCTTCTTCAAAGCCTAAATGTGTAACACTGGCAAGGGAGCAGGGAGAACAATTACATAACATTAACAAATGAAAAAACCCACATGAAATAAAAAATACGAGCCCAGGTTTAATAGAATCTGTACAAATAAAACCCTTGGCATTAACTAGAGCAGGACTGAAACACTAAAATATAGGAGCTTTTCCTTATAAATTAAATAATAAAAGTTCTAACCCTGCAGAAACTTTAATGCTATAAAAATCAAGATACGCACAAGCCTGTGTGCGGCTGACTCTACAACTTAAAACGCTGTAGCCCCTATCTACAAGTGACACATACAATTTTTAAAGAGAATTATCGGGGACCAAAAAAAAAAAACCCAAAACTTTCACAAATGATCCAGGAACCACGTTTGGTGCAGGGAAGGACTGGGGCTGCAATGTGTAAATCCAACATTTAGAGAAATCAGAATAGATGAGGAATCAAAGGACAAAAAAAATATTAGGGTTAGGAGATTTTGATTGTACCAAAGCATGCTTGGGAACGCCTGGAGTTCAGTATTCTAACCGCTTTGCTACCAAGGGACGAAGGCCATAAATCCCGCCGGCAGTGAAGCGGTTAACAGAAACCTGACAGTGGCAGGCTTGAATTCACATGTAGTAACTGCAACGCAGGGACAAACAGGGGGTCTTAGCGGAAACGTTTCCTCTAGTCTTTGCTTACTAACATATATACAGATTGCGGGCAGAACTGGGCAACTTTGTACAATGGCGCGGGCCTTCTGCTGATGTAATAAAATAAAGAGTTAATCTGTGTCACAGCACCAGGGACCCTTGGGTGCCGGCGTATATAAGTCTCTGTCTTCATTCGCACACAGTGAGTGTATGGTTTCAGCACCTCTGGAGTATGAGGTGTTATTGAATGGGGGGAAAAAACTGCTCCAAGTGTCCGATAAGTTGTCCCGCACGGCCCTCCAAACCTGCTCCCTCCCAAGGCTTTGGGAAGAAGGTGGCATGCAGGGGCCGGCTTGCAGGAGTCTCCTTTACAGATGAAGGGCAGTATGTGACAAGTCTTACAAAGAGAAAGTATCTCGCAGCTTCTGGGAGGTCTGTTTGGAGCCCGGCTCTCCCATGGAAAATCCACACTTCCCATTTACAGCTGCTTGTCTCCTTCCTTCTTCAGCCGGCTGGAAAAAAGTAGATAATGAAAAGCATTACTAATTGTGTGTGTGTGTGTGTGTGTTGTGTTGTGTGTGTGTGGTTGTTGTGTGTGTGTGTGTGTGTGTGTTGTGTGTGTGTGAGTGTGTGTGTGTGTGTGTGTGTGTGTGTGTGTTCCAGCATCATTGAAAAGAGGTCCGCATGATACCAGTAACGAGACAAGACAATGCTAAACCTTGAAACACCTTTGTTCGACATGCTGCCAATGTACTTTACACACGCGTGCCCACCTGTAGTAATCTTCTTGGCTGGGTAAGTGCCCTCCGTGCATGTGAGGGTGACCGTGTAACCACTGCTGCTCCATCGCCAACCGCTGCAGTTCAGCGGACTGTGCATGCATCGCCTGAAGCTGATGGGCAGCAGACATCGGAGGCGGCAAATCCCGGGGGTAATGGGCACCTGGAAGAAACACCAGCATGTTAATATAAGGAAAAACTGTCCAAATGACATAGCTGTGCCATAAAGAACAAGCAGCATCTGAAATATACATCAAAAGTTATTCACAAAGCTTTAACTTATCCCACATGCCGCTGCCATCTGCATTTTTTTTTTTGCATACCCTCCCCCCACTATTCTTTATTTAAAATTGCATGTGCTTGGTTCGTATTTCTCGGGTGGCTGATGTAGCCGTGTACGTGGCAAACACAGCACAGCACAAGACATCTACTGAAATGATGCCTTATAGAATACATATAGAGTACTCACCAAACATGGGGTGTCGCAGCATTTCATGTTCATGCGGCGGCTGTCCCAATAGGGCGTTTGGGATGGCTCCGGGGGGATACGGGAAACGTGCCAGGTGAGGCCCCGCACCCAACGGGTCCACCAGAGGATGCATCGGGCCGGCTGCCCCTGAAGGAAAAAAAAAAGAAGAAAAAAAAAAGACAAGACATGAGTTCAGTTCAGAACACGGTTAGAAACACGAACCAGAACGAGCTGGGAACGCACAACATGAAGTCCCAGAGAGACGGGGATTTGGAGACGGGGTTTGCGAGCATCGGAAAGGATCTGCCCTCACTAACCGGTTATAAGCAGCAAACGTTCTGTGAACATGCAAAGAATTCTGGATACAACCACGAGAATACAAACCTTGGCTTAACAGATTCATGCCCCCCAATGATGAAAATGAGAAATTTAGCCAATATGATATTGAAAAATGAATGGCACCACCTTGTCCTAGTGAACGCCGATACCACTGGGAACCCCCTCCTCCCAAACAGAGACCACCTGATTCTAAAACCCATAAAATATGAGGATTTTACCATATGGCGCTGTTCCACCTACATGCCAAGCACTGAAAATCCTAATTCTGAAACCTTTCTAGAATTATTTAATCACGTGATGACCTTGATACTTCCGGGGACAGAATACCAAAACGGGACAAGTATTTGTATGTGTTTTTAAACACCACTGGATGCCTGTGATACGAAGCCCGACCATAGAAAGCATCGGTTTTGAGAAAAAAAAATAAAACACCAAACTTAGTACAGCGCGTCTTATTAGTAACGCGTAGGAAGACGCACATAGAACAGTCTGAGTTCGTGTAGCTGGAGATTTCCTGCAATTCACACCAAACAAGAACGGGATGAGCGAGTCTGCCGGACACCGGGAGCTAAACTCACACCAACGCCCCACGATTGCCACAAACATGCAGGACAGACATTAAATGGCACGGCCTGCAGCACGAGTAACAGAGAAAAGGTCACAAAGCAAAGCGGAAGGGGTCTATTCACTAAAGCGGGACTCTAAGAGGTGAATCTCACCACATTAACTATACATGATCAGGGGCTCTCCCAACCCTCCACGCAGGAGAAGCTTGCTGGGTCTGTTTTCATTACGCAGAGTGAAGATGATGAGCTAAAGCAGCAACTCTTATCTGTCCTTATAGTGAATAATTCCCAAAGGCTGACGGCAGTTGGTGATCGCTCATTTAGTAATAAAAAAAAATATCTTATATTATCTGCAAATTTGCACGCTTCACTTGCCAAGAATTAGTCCGATTTTCTCCTTTGTGCCGTTCATATGTACTTTCCAGTAATGTCGTAAAGCAAAGCTGGAAGCCCTAGCCTGCTGCGACTCCACCGGAAACGGAAACGGTGTTTCACGGATCACCAATACTGCGGTTAAGGCAAAATTAATCTCTAATATAGGAAAACGTAGAAATACTTTTTTTTCCCCATACAAATAGCACAAAAGAGATCAGGCTTTGAAGGTCAAACACCAAGTTGGTCTCTAGAAACACAATCTTTCTTTGCGGCATATCACAGCCAGAGAGCACGCGAGTAGAGCAAGTCACAGAGCGAGGGCCACAGACGCCACCATCCACGTATCCACCAGTACCACACGCAACGTCAACACGTCAAACCCATCCGCATGAAGTTATTGCAAAGTTAATGTTTAATTCCAGCTACTGCATTTTGATGCAACCCCAGTGGGAATCTGATGGATTTAACCCGAACCAGCATGCCGAGAGAGTGCGGGATGTTAAAATGGGATAAAAACAGAGAAATACAAAAGCATGGGGCGCACACAGACTGCAGAAAGATACACAAAGGGCAAGAACACAGCTACACAGACACTCGGTAGGGCAAGGACATCGATACAAGCTGCATTTTAGATTAGATATCATTCCACGTTGAAACCTTAAAATTTGGAAAGGAATGGAAACAAGATTTACCAAGCTAAGCTTTGAGAGCAAGAGTGGCACAATCAGCTAGAACTTTTTGCCCCTGTTGGCTCTGAATCGTACAACAGGGGGAAAAAAAGCTCCACATTACACTATGAGCAAAGAAGACATCGGACATGAAGCAGGGAAGTGCGCTCGTCAGTTTAGGATCTCACACGTTGGTTTGATGTTGGTTGAAACACCACACGGGTTGTCTGTTCAAAGCACATTCTGGGAGGCAGCTGCAGCCGGGGCATTCATTGCATATACTCTATAGGGGCAATTAACTGGCTATAGTCACTGCTTCACGGTATGTAGTGAAGAACACTTGCAAACAAAATGAACCCACAGATGCCAGAGAATCACTCATCATGCTGCGGGGTCCCGATGCCACTCACACAGTTACAATATAAATGCAAGGCGTATAGAGACAGGTAGCAGCGGCTGAAACAGTATCGTCACACCTCTATGTAGCAAAAGCTTGGGGTGAATGGCACATTCATTACCATACACTGGCAAAATATATTAAAGGTTTGATACAATGTCCAAATCATTACATTGTATTATATCCATGCCCCCCCCCACTCCTGCTGTCCCAAGCAAGCAGACTTACATCAATAAAGCGTTACCCCTAATTAGCTAGGGCAGATCCAAATAATTAAAAAGCCCCAAAGCTCAGGTAACTCCAGTCTTGATTTGAAGACCTGCTCTGAAACTATTGATTTGTCTTGCACAGCAGTTTAGTTTCGTTGGACTGGAGACGCTCAAACAATCATTTCTCCAATTGCTGGGAAGAATGAAATAGTGGAACTGCTAGCCGTACGTTCAGCGGCTCTACGGCTTGCAAAGGAAGAGTCTGGACTGGAATTACCGGAGCCCTTTCCTCAGATCCCTACATCGATCGGTGCATTGAAATCCAAAAGCTATAAATCACATAGCACCTGACCAACTAAGCATAAGGATTTTCGGTGCTCTTATTTTCTTTTCTGTTCGGCATTCACTTCTCTTTAGTGTAGCGCTCGCTTTTCTCCATGGAGAATTATCCCGGTCTCCCAAGTCCTTGTCCTCCCCAATTATTAATACACAGCATTTATTTACCAGGAAAGTGGACTGGAACACATGTCCCGTTTTCAGCCACGCCTGGCCAAGATTTAGAGTTACAGCAGCAGTCTATTGAAAACACATAACATCGTAAGATGCCTCTGCCTTTACAAGTCACATAGATGCATCAACACACAAGGCTTCAACATGGTAGAAGAACAAAGCCAAGCTGGTCTGACCGGAGAAGTCATTAAATGCTCCCTAAACATAGCTCATCAGTGTTAATCTTTTTGTATGGAAGGCCCTATATATACTTCATAAAGAAATGATTCTGGGCCGTATTTACTTGGTATTTACTCGTAAGTGTATTGGGAAACTACAACTCAGGATTCTCATCTAGCCTCTCTCAGTACAGAAGACGCTGGCATGAAATATACTTGGAGAATGATTTTGCCTTTTTATAACTTAGAGGTTTGTAACTAAAGCAGATCAGCAGATACCCCCTGACATGGATACCCCCTGGACTTTCATTGGCTATGTTGTTCTTGACGGCATGTGTAAATTCCATATGTCAGATTATGGGACAGTATGCAAATATTCTGATCGGTGGCTTTCTTTTCCTAAAGCTGCAGTGCCACACACAGACAATTATTGAGGCATGGTGAAGGAAATAATGTGTAAGCCCCTTTATAATCACTTGAATGCTAGGGTCATAATGTAAGCCACATCTCCAGGAACAATCAATGCAGAACATCAAATGCAAAACAAATGCCACTGAAGGCCACATTCACTACACAGTGGGTAACATGGCTAGCTATGGAAGTTAGTGTGAAGACCACAATGATGCACAGGACCCCCCCCATCGTGTTACGCAGTGCTGGGTCCTCACACTGATCTGGCCTTTAAGATAAATACTGAACCCCCCCCCCCCATGACATCTACAATGGTTAACAAGTGTAGGAATAAATTAGATTTCTGGAATACCCTCGAAAAGTCTGATCCTTTTGAGTCTCCAGGATTAACTGAAATGCGTATGTACAAACCCAGCATCCGCCCTCCACAGTTACTGGATTTTAGAAAACCTTCATCAGAAGGAGAGGCAGGTTCTCCCCCAGAATTCTTTTTAGAATGAACCGCAAACGGTCATTTGTATCGCATAGTGACTGGGTGTTAAAGTAACAAGAACACAATGCTTGCATAGGCTAAACTAGACACAAACAATGATAGTCAGTGCGCAACACTAAAACTTTTAAAAGAAGAGATTTTGTTTCCCAATAGAATCCCAGTAGAGTGTGTTTATTTTTTAATAATAAAAAACACAGAGAATGGGGTGATTAAATAACCTTGCAGTATCACATAGTTAGGGAGGCTGGGGTTGAACACGGACATTCTATAGTTTTACTTTATCTCCTACCCCACTCACCTTGATGTAATGGGTCCTGCTGATGGAGATGGAGGTGTGAATGTATGTGAGAGTGTTGGTGATGATGAGGCGTGACGTTGAACATCTGGAGCCTGGCCAAAGGATCATTAGCAAGCGATGCCATGCGCTCTGCGTGTATCCGTTCAGCTGCCAGTCTTTCTGGGTAACTCATTTCTGGCCGTAATTGCGGTCCTGCCAGAGCTATTCTTTCCCTCTCAAGAGGGTTCAAGCCAGGGTGGAAAGAAGCAAAGTGGTGTGGTCCTGCCGTTTGAGGGATGGTGAGTGCACCATGCCTTGCAAAATGTTCCATTGGGTTAGTGGCAGGATGGAGCTGATCCAGCTCAGGGGGTTTCACTTCAAAACCAGGTTTCATCCTCTCCCGTAGCTCCCGCTCACGGATTTCACGCTCCCGCAGTTCCCTCTCCCGTAACTCTCTTTCCCTCATGGTCGGGTCCATGTTATATAAACCTGGCATGTGGTAAGCCAAAAGTTGGTCATTCGGGTTAAGAGGGACGAAGAATGGATGGTTACGGTTGGTGGGGGACATGACGTGCGGTCGAGCATATTCACTTAGGGTGCGAAGGGCCGGTGTGTCGGGACCAATGTATGGTGGGACAGCAGCTATGGTGGTTGGTGGAGGCTCAAAAGAAGGTCGGTTATGAACTGGGCCACCAAACTGAGAATCTCCAAGGCGCCCATCATGTGAGGAGCATGCCTTCTGCTTAGGAAAAGAACGGAAATACAAATCACTACATTTACTTTTGGTAAACATAAAACAAAGAACACTGCATCACAGCATTCCAATGTATACACAAAAAATACAGACGCTACAGAAACCAACAGCTGTATATATTAAATAGAGAAAGAAAAAACATACCGCTGCTCTTTCAGCTTCTCTCTCCCTTTCTCGTTCTCTTTCCTTCTCTTTTTCTTTCTCCTTTTCTCGTTCCCTTTCCTCTCTGACTTTCTGCTCTGCTTCACGCTTTGCTTTTTCTGCTGCTTCCTCTCTTTTCTTAGCCAACTTTGAGCCACCCAAGGGGATGAAGTAGAGGTCTGTTCTTGCACAAGAGTTGTAGCCCCGATCTAGATGTTTGTAAAACCTGCATTCAAATCAAAACAACGTGAAATAGAATTAACCTGAGTGAAATAAAACAAACTACACAAGAAAACAGTGACTCCAGTCTCAAGTTTAAATATAAGGAAAAACAATTCCACACATTTCTAATACTACTAAAGACCGATGAAATGGACTGCAAATTAAAATTACTACATTATTCTCAATTGACAGATTGTCAGACAGCTAAACACCCCTTGCACCATACCATCAAATACCTTGCAGACTGGCTGGCGTGACTAGGTGCATCAACCACAGTTGGTTCGGGAGAAGGACTTCGAGGTGGAAGTGGAGGACTTTCAGGCTCTTCGATTTCATCAGGTGCCTCTTCTTTTATCTGTATAGGTGGCAGGGGAGGCGGATTGGGAGATGGGGACACTACAGGAATGCAAACCCCTGTAGGAGCTGTAGACGTTGTGACAGGAGGCTGGAGACTTGGGGAAACTGCAGGCAACGAGGATGGAGTAGGAGCACGAGCACAAGTTGGTGGAGTAATCGATGGTGGACCACCAGGTGTAAATGAGTGTTGTGGAAAAGGAGGCTGAGGAGGTATGGGGTGAAGCCCCGTTTGCGAGTGTCCTGGTGTCTGGGGAAGGCTTTGGCTTTGAGTCAGCACGGGCAGCTGTGCTGCAGTCACCTGAAGTTGCTGGCTCTGTGGCATAAGCTGCAGGGGCGGAGGGTGAGCAGAAGGAGGGTGGTGAGTAGGTAGAGAACTGAGAGGCTTAAGAGCAGGTGGTGGTGGTAAGTTGGTATTCATTGAGAATGGAGACGGTCCTTGTAAATGAGGAGGATGTTTGTGGGATGGGGTAGGAGTCTGAGGAATAGGGGTGGTGGGCGGTGGTTTGATGTGAGGCATGGCTAAGGGTGCTGGAGGCAGAGACTGCTCACGCGGTGGTTGAGAGGGTGTTGGTATGGTAGGCTGAGCGGTCGGTGGTCCCTGAGTATTATGAGGGAAAGCATGAGATGGAGGTTGAGGCAACGGAGAGACCTGAGGACACGACTGAGGTGGAGAAGAACCAGGATATTGCAGAATCGGCTGTGCTGGCATGCTGTGGGGCAGGGAGGTTACTGGCCCTTGGTGTGGTGACTGGGGATGAATCTGGGCAGGAGTTGGTGGTTGTGGTTCTCCTTGTGACCCAGCAAGAGGTTGTATGGCTGGATGTGGAGATGGAAGCCTCTGAGGATGCAAGACTGGAGTCTGAACAAGTGAAAGTGACGGAGGCTGAGGAGGTTGGGATGTAGGAAGGGATGGAGATATCTGAGCAGGTGCTACACTATGAGCTGAAGGGACAACTTGCGGGAGAGGTCCTGGAGACACAGGGGGAGGCACCATTGTTGGTGCTCCATTTTGCGGCTGTAGCAGCTGTTGCTGGGCCGAGGAATCAGAATCACTTTCGTTGTCCTGTGGACTAGGAATGCTTGGAGAGGTGCTGCGGTTATCCTGATCAATGTCTTTTGGATCGCTGCTGCCCTCATCATTGACGCTACGGCTGTCCGAGCTCTCCCCTTCACCCTCCCCATCTCCTTCTCCGTCCCCCTCTCCTTCTGATGGAGAGTTTGGTCTACTGATCTCCTGTTGGGACAGAAATAAATAAGCATTCTTAGTAATCAGGCAAGTACCTGCTCCAAAATGTGACACAAAAGGATGAAAAATCCTACAAATTTGCGTGGATCAGCTTGGGTTGCATAAAAATAGTAAAGAGGGCTTAAAGGAACAGTAAAATGACCTCACGCATTCTGTAAAAAAATTAAAAAGGGGTCTCAGCTATGATATACAATTGTGCATGCGATGGCTGGAGTGTCCCTTTGAAACTAGCAACACATTAACAGTGCACCAAAACAAACTGGTGGGTATACTCATGAAATAATTTTTTATACAAATAAATTTTCAGTTGCTAGTGAGAATGATCCATAGGTCAATAAAAGAGTTCATAATGAACACGAGGCAGACTATGCTTAAAGCTTGAGAGAAGTGCCACAAGGCAAACGTATGGCCTTCCACAGCTAGTTGGGACCCCAAGGTGCTTATACAGTACAGACAACATGCAACATTCTTATAGGGGTTTAGTGAGCTTTTAAAACTAGACAGAAGGTAAGAATTGTGTCAAAAGGGTCCACACCAATCTCCTGTATTAACCAAAAGAGCATGACTTACTTGTGTTTTGGATTTTTTAACACTGGCCTGGTCTGCCTCTTCTGTATCAGAGGCTGGCTTTTCTCTTTGCCGTTTGGCACTCTTCAGAGGGGATGACGTTTCTTCTTTAATCTTCTAGATTTAAGGAAACATGGTAACCATACAAATTCACATATTTATCATATCACGTAGTGAGGAGTCTACTAACCAAGGTCTCATTCTTTGGATTATGTAACCAACTACAATACTTGCCTTTGAAGGTTTCTTTAATGACTCCGCTTTGCTATCATTACTGGATGTGCTGGCAGCACTTGGAGAATTGCGACCACTGGAACGTATGTCTTCATTTATAGGGGAAACCCTGCCGTCAGGGCTGGCAGTCTGCTTTTTACGCCCGCTGCGTAGTGTGGACATCTGTTTGGCAAAAATAAACCCAATTACATTCTAGAAACCAAACAATGGAGGTAAATGTTACAGACTTGCACATTGTTTACAGAAGCACATCTTGTTAGGACATTGCTACACAGAAACAGAGAGAAATGCCTGCAGAGCACTTACTCTACATAACATCCTAATGCAAAAAGATGGGCCCTTCCAAAGCCACCTTTCTAGGGAAGCTCAACAAATCAACCCCCAAAGTGACAGGAACAAAAGGGGAGCCAGGTACGAGCTGTGACAACTTTCAGTTGCTGCTCTTTTGTGCCTATATCTGTGATAATTATTTCTATCTAGCTACAGCCTTGTGACCATACTGTAATGTACACGCATCGGAAAGACTGGCACGCTTACCGAGCCTCTGCTCCTCCGAGTCCTCATACTATGCTTTCCATTGAGCCCATCCTCTTCCTCCTTGACGGGCTTGAACATGAACGGTGGGGGGTCCACAGGCTTCTCAATGGGTGGCAACTCTCCGTATTTCTTGAAATGAATCCTACAATCTGTGCACAGGAGAATGTTTTCTCGGCCGCCGTGGTGCCAGTCCTTAGAAGCTGTTGGAAAGTGGAAAATGGCTTCTTATACACTATTCATAGGTTTCTAGCACAAAAAAGGTTAAAGTATTAGTAGTCGAGTTAATGGCTAGGGATAGCTTTTTTTAAGTGCCTAGCGTGTGTGTTCTGTATAATTTGTTGCATAACTACAAGTGTCCTCTTTATGTCATAGCTCATTTCAGATAACTTATCTGCAGTTACTACCTACGGGTTGCATTTATCTAAAAACAAAAACGTGTGAAAACTGGGAGGCCAGCAGGAACCACGGTGCAAAGCATTGTACTCGTCAACCTCTGCATCTGCTGAACGAGAACGAGTTACTTACTGGTGGTGAAGCAGTGTCGGCAGGCATAACCTTTCAGCTCCTGCTCGCTGTCCTCACTGTCAATATCATCTTCACTTGCCGAACTTAAATCCACTGACAATAAAAGAACACTCAGAATAAATGTAAGATACACAGCGTATACTATTATAGTGCACTCAGGAAGCTTTACTCTTTGCCATGAGTTTACTCAACCAGGATTGGTCTTTTTTCAATTGATATAACGAAGACCCCAGAAAGGGAATTTCTTCCACAATTCAGAGAGAGAGAACGCAAGCCTCCTGCTAGAGGAGCCGAGCTTGCCCGGTATAATGTTGTGGGTGAGGAGGCTGAAGAAATCTTACTGAATTATACATTGTACAGGGCTGTCAAAGCCAGGTACACATGTGTACCCGAAAAGGCGGGGGTAACTGTTTAATAAAGAGGGGTACTCACGGAATTCACTAGATGGAGGTCGGGAGGGAGTGTTCACCGGGGTTGTTGCAGTGCGCGTTTTGATCCTGCGGAAGACAGCCTGCCTTCGGTGTCGGCGGTGGGCACGGGAGCTGGCGGCTTCAGGGGTTTTCTTCCAGTAGTAATAGAAAGTGATAAGTTCACCCTGCAAACAAATACATCATTTAAAACACAAATACACTTACTTTATAGGACACCAAAATCTTCTGCAGATCTGGGCAACTACTAAGACATACTGAAACAAAGAGGAGACCATCCCTGGCCATAGAAGCTTACATAGAGCAACAGCAAGGCTGTACAAGATATTGCATTAACCGTTTATCTGCGGCCAACTTTCTGCATTACATTCACACTTACTGGTATTTAAAGATTTCCAAATGTAGTTTAGAAACTAAATCTGGGAAAATTTGCAAAACAGGTGTTTAGTCAGTCATGAAGTCCATTTAAATCGGCCTTCTTTTACTCTTCCAGATAATAAACGCTAGTTAATGGATGCAGCCATTGTTTCTCTGCGTGAATCCCCATCCTATAAACTTGGCAGACGCACCAGAGATTATTGATGTGGTTAATTCCCCCGCACCCAACTAAATGCAACGGCTTCTATACACAAAACTACAATACATCAGGAATGGATCACACAGCAAAAAGAAGAGTCCCTCGGGAGCTACAGAACGGTGCAAGACAGTCCACAATGGTGGCTACACAATCAAGCGCGTGGCGTGAAAGGGTTTCTCCAAGTCTTTTGAAAGAAAACAAAGATGAAACACATCCACGTCTGAATTGTTAGATCTTGTAACAAAAACTGTAGAGCCTAACACTGCAGCCTCCCATGTTAGCATTACCACGGACTGTCCTTTTAACATGCCCCAGTGCCAAGCGGAACAGAAGAAATGGTGACCATCACCCAAGATACAGCTGGCCTCCTTAAGCAGGGAGCGGAAGGCTGTATCTGAGAAAATATATCCAGGTTTTACATGAAGATTAGTACTTTGGATCATCAAGATTAAAGGCAGAATATTGAGGGCCTATGGTAGGGTCAGCTGGGTCCCTGGTCTGTGGCATAGGGGTAAATCATTTGCCGCGGTAACTTGTTTGCCACAGAATTATGTGAACAGCAGCCCCAAACATAATCCACGGAGCTCAACAGCACAAACGCACAGCCTCGAGAGCACCACTAATAGCTTTCTGCAAGCATAGCAAAACTTTTATGGTCACACAAGAAACGCGCGTCTGCATATAATTCCACTAGAGGATCACATTGTAGATTTAAAAAGTTATAAGGCAGATCAGAAAAATACAAACCAGCGTCACAACTATAATAATCAAATGAATGGCAGCCAGAGGGGTAGGCAGATGCCCTGGGCTTCGGTTTTGTCCAACACTCTGACAAGAACACAACAAGTTTTCCGCTTTAGCTGCCGTCGTGCCCAGCCTGTGTTTTCTTCGCACCAGGCTCTGAACACCGAGGGGGGCCGTGGACGGACACAGAAAGGAGGAGCAAACGCACAGCGAGCTGTAGGGCGCTTATCACAATATCACACCTTCAGCACATAGTTCATACCTCCCTATGCGTAGTACCAGGCTTCACACAGCAAAGCAAACAAGGGAGAGGAGAGCTAGCGCTCAGGATTTAACTGTATGAGTGCCAGATGTTACACAGTTACCAGGGGGGGTATCAAAAGTGAATCTGGTCTTATTGCCATAGTACCCAACAGAATAGTCCCCACCGGTGGGGCATTTCACTGGTTGCTATGGTGTTTAAGGGGTGCAGGGATATTAGACACGTTCATACAAAGCCCCATTTTTCATAATTTTCAGGACAATCCAACCACTTTTACAATGAAATGCATTACATGTAAAAATCCACTATTGAGCACAACAGCGGCAATTTAATACAGTCCAGACTTACATCATATACAAATAGCCCCAATTAAAGGGGGGAAATGTAAAATGTAATAAGGTTAATACAGGAAAGCCAATTAAATATCAAATTTAAGCTATAGACATAAGTTCCCCAACTAAGGCGTAAATTGTTTAGAACATCTGTTCCAGCAATAACAGTTATCTGCAATCCTCAAAACACTGCCCAAGCGCTGTCTGCCCAAGCAGAGGGGCTCAGTTCCCCGTTGCCCCTCACCAAACTCTCTAACTTACCCCAGTATATGAGCGGCCAAATCACAGAACCTGGCAGAGTCAGATTACTGCCCGCAGCCCCAGGCGCCCCTGCTTATCAGCCTCTGTCCCACAGCCTATGAAAGCAGGACGAGCAAGGCCCGCAGAAAGCCATGAAGCCAAGAGATAAGCGCGTCTTGGGGCTGCTGACCTGGATGGGAGAGGAAAAAAAGCTTCTTCTGAAATCTAATCCTCTTCCAGAGAACAGCAACCCAACATTATGTCTTTAATCCGTAACTCAGGTTCCCTAACTCTGTTAATATTTAACTCTTCGCAAACATATAAAACGGTATTAGTTTGTGAGCTTGTGGAAGTATTAAAGGTCTTTGGTCCACTAACCCTTATGCTATTCTTGCCATCATCAAGTTACACTTAAAAAAGGATCATTTATATAAAATACTGATTAAAAGAAACATACTGATAAAGAATAAAAGGATCGGATCTTCTAAAATCATGTTTTCTTTGGTCATCTTTTAGTAAATTAAGATACTGGCACAGTATTTTAAAAACAAATTATTGTTTCACGCTGGGATACAGAGAACTGCTGTGTGGTTTTGCTGCCATTGATAGACCCAGGCGCAAGGTCGCCATAGCAACAAGAAATCACTTTTGGCCCCCTAAGAACTTCTGTACCCCACTTTGCCTCGGGCCACACATACCCTGTGCGGGGGAACCGCCAAGGAGTAGAAATGCTGTCCTCAGCCAACAAAGACGTTAAATAACAGTGTGTGTGTAGGAATGTTACTATGTGTTAGTACATGTATGAAAATATCTTAATGTGTGTTAGTATGGAATATGTTACCGAGTGTGCGTGTATATTTTACTATATTATATATATATATATTTGTATGTGAATGTGTTAATTAGTATCTGTGAAAGAAAAAAACTGGCCCTTACATTTTTTGAAAAGATTGTGAAAACCAGTCTTAAGACGTATATGTTAAAGTGTAAACTAAGAAGTAAAAGTAAATGAAAAAAAAGGGGGATACTACCCTTCTTATACTGGTTACACAGCTGCGACCTTGTAACACACCCTTACATTTTTTGGCTGGCTTCTAAATCCCAAATGTATTGATATAATAATGTTACATTGTGAATTCTATGCACGACGGTCTCTGTAAAGGGAGAAGGTGCCACGCGCCAACTGGAGAGATTTCTCTCGTCTTGGAGTTTACCTGGAAAACTCGTTATTAGGCTGAATCATTATATATGTCAGAGGAGAACATACATATCTACATGTGGTGCATGTGAATGACTTTATCATACCCGGGAACATCACAGAGCGCCTTTAATAAAAGTATCCCCTCATGGTAGGTGGGAGCAGATGGAGCCACGGCGGGGAGGAGGAGATTGCCCCAAACAGGTAGGAAGGGTGGGTAGGCAGGCTAGTTTTGGGTCGGGAAAGAGGGGAAATGCCCTAACACTCTTATGGGAAGTTTACACATCAGTGTGATTTGTGAATATCAGCCCACAGCCTGTGTCAGAAGAGAATGTAGGGGGGGGGGATCTTTTTGTTAAAGAGATGCTGCCACCACATCAACCAAACTAAAATACTATGAGGCTTAGCAAACATGTACATTCAGCAGAATGGTTACTGTAGTGATTACTCCACAATTGCTCTTCATACAAAAATGTCTGAAAATGTGCTATAAAAGTTAGTGTTTCACTGGGCACCTTTTGAGTGGACGATTAAAAAAAAAAAAGTAAAATGTAGGGCTAAAAAACAGAAAAATTCCCAGTTTTCATTATCGGCCATTTTTTTTTCCCCCTGCGGCGTTCATTTTTCGCGAGCTATACGGGCACATGTTGTGCACAATAGCACCGGCCTATGGAGCTGGTTAGAGAGGATTGGGAGGGAGCGGTGAATAATGCGCGACATTTCTTACAGCCGCGTCAGGGCACAACATATGCTACAAGGTTGTGTGGAAAACAATTCTATCAGCTCAGCCGTCATGTCTGGAAAATAACAAAGCCTGAAGGGATGATTGCTATTAAAGCCGCAGCCAGCCGTGGATGATCCAGGAGGCCCGGCAGCTGCCGGCACATGAAGGCACGGACGTCTAGTTACTCCATTTAATACGGTACAGCCCTCTTATGCATTCTCCTCGCGCACTTGCTCTATTACTGCAAGGCAGCATTGGGGACTCTGAAGACAAAATGCAGGCAGTGGGTACATGGCTCCTCTGCCCCAGAAGGGGTATGAGAAATGATTAACAGTTCCTCTCCTGGGGTTTGCAGCAAGGAAGGGTTTTCTTATTTATCACCTGTTCATGAACCAGCAGGTGATGAATTCCACTGAAGGTTCCTGTGACCCATGGGCTTAATCTGCCAATAAAGTCCAGAGATATTCAGAGATCTAAATCACAATGCAATGCATAGCCACAGTATGCCCGTGTGTATTTACATATACACATCATATACGTGGCCTCCAACAAAATATATACATAATATAGATACATGCGAGCAGGGCTCTCTCAACCTAATGTATAGGTTTGTCTTAGTCTCTCAATTTTCGTCTTGTCATATCCCTTGAATATTTGTATCGTATTAAGCTCTGCGTAAATTGTTGGCGCTATATAAATAAAAGAAAATAATAATACATGGTACATAGCAGTGCAGAGCTTCACCCGATTAATCAATCCTAACTCTGCAATGAAAGGGTTAAGGTTGCCATGGAATGATTTCTTGCTCCTCTGACATTTGAAGTGTCAAACGCCCAAGCACTTTGTGATAAACAGCACGAGTGCAAATAAATTGCTTGTTGCAAGGACATTGTGAAAATTATTGGAATAAACTAATTGTGCTCACCCAGTAAAAGATAGAAATTCAACACAAATAAGGGTGCATGGTGCGTCTCGGTCAGCTGATAAGGAGCTGCTGATCTAGAGGCACAATCTCAGCTCTGATTAAAGCAAATGATTCCAAGTCGGTGAAACCCGGGGCCCCGTACACGAGAGCCAAAGCGGGATTTAATGAATGAAAAGGATTGGTGATCACAGTCTCGGCTTTGTGTGCAGAACTGAAGGAAATCTGCTTCCCAGTGAAACTAAGCTACATACAAAGTGTTCTCTAACAACGTACACACACACTATATATGTAGGCAAGTCTATCCATAAATGTCTAGTTCAGGGTGAACCATGCATTGCATGAGATGACAGTGGTAAAAATACAAGGCTTATCCAGTTGACGCTAATCCATTTTCAGCCATACGAAATGCAGGGAGATGCTCTTAACACAAGTAAAGACAAACGGACATGCAAGACAACAGTCACTGTATCCAGCACTGAAAGACCCAAATCTATGCCCATCAAAAGCATTTATTTTTTATTAAATTCTTCCTTCGTTTCCCATAGTCTCGCTGTGCCATGTTTCTTGCACCCAGGAGCCGCTCGTAGGCATCCTCTGCATACCTGGGAGTTTCTCGGCAGGGTCTTCTGAGGGAGTGGCTTTGCAAGGGGGCGTGGTTAACGCAGCAGTGTGACTGGCAAGGCCAGCAGATGGGATAGGAATGGGAGGGGCGGGGGTGTGGCACCAGGGAAAGAGCAGAGTGACCTGGGGACGGCAGCGGAACTAAAAACAGGTAAGCGAATAGGAGGTTTTAATGAGAAATGACTTTGCGGGCGGGGGGGTCGGTGGCCCCCCCCCCCGGGTTGTTCTCAATATGACCTTCCAAAATGAATACCGCCGTTTAACCTCTATAAAATCTTACACCGTTACAAACTCAGCAGGTGCCTGTCTCATAATCACTTCAGACCAAGATTAAAGAAAATACTTGCCTTGCCATTTACTTTCCAAGTGTCTTTGCCAGTTTAAAGTTATTGGAAACATGCAGAGGTCAGAAAGATGGTATCAGATGTAGTCTGGCTAAAGCATACAACAAAAAGGTACACAATATTCTAACAACACTTCTCTATGGCGTTGTCCTGTCCGAGTCTCCGAGCAGAGTTATCACCTTTTATCAGAACACCACCTACAGCTTGTCACTTTCCTTTGTATTAAATGTTACTGATATTTGGATTTAAGTAGGGGACTATTGTGCCTCAAAAAAAGCAAATTTGCATAATAATGTTCTTTTTCCTCAACACATCGTTACAAATGCTGCCAGACCAATTGGCTTCATCAGCCTTCACCAAAAGGGAACACTAACTTAAAAAGGGAAGGAATAATCATGGTGATCCTAAGAAGAAATTAAGATGCCTTCTCCCGTGGTGGGCTTCTGTTAAATAGATTTATTTAGTGCCCTAAGCTATACAATGTACGTCTGGGGAATATACAATTATTTGAGAGAGAATACAACAAAACCAAACTATAGCCAAGAGAGCAAAAGTTAAACAATTGTTAATTTCAAAATGACCTGCATTTATCACCAACACACATCATTTCAGTTATTCACGCAAAATCTTCTGGTAATAGAAGTCATCAAATAGTTCTATTAGAGGGCAATCAACAGGCTCAGAGAACAGCATGTAATGAAAATGCATGAAATACAATGAAAACCAACACGGCTAGAATATGCAGCGATGGCTCTATTTCTTACCGTCTCTTTGCTTGGAAGGAGTTCTTTCCTAATCCTGAAGAAGTTCTTGCCGTATTGTCGCAGGCCTTTGATGAACCTTTTCTGTAAAGATGAATAAATAAAAAGTAATAAAGTGGGCATATAGCAATATCCTAGAAAATTCCACACCCTGTCCTCTTACAGACCGGTACGGAACACTCAATGCATTCTCCTTATCCAAAACCACATTTTGGGACCCACACATGACAAGAATTCATGGCAAGCATTCAGATGTAATAAACGCACATCATGGATTTACAGGAAATGACTGCCTTTCCCAAAGTTTTACCAATACTCAATATTTTTGGGCTCTTAATGAACAGACCCCATCCGGTGAATACCTACGGACATAATTACAATCTGTAAAATGCAGCCGTTTGCTTTTTTGACACTAAAAAAACCCAATACCAAGCAATCGGAAGCTTTCCACCCTCCCTGGTTAACAAGTTTTTATTTGTTGCGCCCTCCCCCCCCCCTGACACATGAATGGGTAAAAAGCTCTTTAGCCTGCTCATAAACCTATACTATCGATTGCATTAAACACAATACAGGCAATTAAGCCACTTAACAGAGTCGCATAATCACAAAAACGCTTTATGCTAATCTGACCCCCGCGCTGACTGCCGTCACACTTCACTCGTTCAGCCCCGCGACAGCCAAACAAGAATCCATACGCGTGATGTTTCTATGCAAGCTACTTGCCAATTATTTCAACAGCTCTTAAAGCCTTTTACCAGCTGGCATTGCACCTATTTGGGGAGCATAACACAAGGTCAGCCGGAAGGCAACACCAATGTGATGCTTAAAACAGACTTATTAATATAATTTACTTGGATCAGTGTTTGTTATACTGTCCCACACAGTTTATAAAATGATACTGATATAATCATGCAAATTCTCCCCATCACCAATTTATTATATATATATATATATATATATATATATATATATATATATATATATATATATATATATATATATATATATATATATATAAAAGAATCCTAGATGTGCAGTGGACACCTTCATAGTTGTTTGGCATACTCAGCATTACGTTTAACCCGTACACTATAAACAGGCGGCTTTGGTTTAGTCATATTTATTACCACACTATCTTAGTTATCATCTATCACTCAATTGTGTTTAAGGTCTGTATATTTTGAGGGGAGAGGGTGAATGTAAATATTTATCACAAGCAGCGCAGGGTCAAAGTTCTAAATGTGAAGCAAACACTGGAAAATGTCTACAATTAGAACTTGACTCTAGACTAGCTCCTTGAAATGTAGCCCAACATATTTTTAAATACATTCATTTATTAAAGCAAAGAAATGTATTCTTCCAGCCACCCTTTCAGTGCATATAGGCAAGGTCACCCCTGTGCTTTATTTAGGAGCTGCCCCCTGTGCCATGGCACACCCTGAGCCCAATCACGGTAGTTGTAGAGAATATAACTATTTGATTGTGTAAACTATCTACTTTAACGGAGCAATGGGCAAGACTTGTAGTGTCTCTAACCAAGAGACTATTTATTTAGAAATCTCAGCAGTCAACATTTCTTGAGAAACCTATCCCTTTAACATATAAAGCTGCCATCCAAGACCGTAAAAAAGGATCATGTTTTATAAACCGAAGCACCATCTTATTTTTAATACACGTCTATCCTCGGCCCTGCGAGAGATTTATGCTGCCAGGTGTGCGAGGACATCCTCATAAACATGAAGCAGCTGCTACCAAACGTAATGCTGAGATAAAGCACAACGAAGGACCTCTTGGTACCGAAACCTGTCCGACGACATCAGTCCAGAGGAGACTTCTTTTCAATTTTTTTTTTTTTTTACCAATGGTAAGACTTTGCCGTCCTGCCGGCACGCACACACTATTACCACGAACTTCATCTCCTGCGAGAGGTGGAATTTTACAGAAGGATGAAAGTTTCCAGTAGATCAGTGTAAGGTTCATAAGGACAGTAAATTAAGAGTCCTCTCCCAATAACCACGTGTTTTAAATGCCTGAGTAACTCTTACCACTTCGTCCTCTGTCCAGCACTTCTCGATGAGTTTGGGTACCGGCTTCTTGACCAATCGCTGCAAGGCCTTCCCTGCATCATAGTTACTTTCATGTAGCTTAAAGAAAAAACACAAAACAAATTATATTCTGCGTATGTTACACCATATGCTTTTATGTATTAAAACATTAAAACAAAGACAATCTATATCTTCCATAGTAAACCAATGTACACAGCCGTTCAATGTACTGGTTTGCTCAGCTCATAGGCAGCATCATATAACCAGCAAAGTTACAAGAATAAATAATGGTTGCAGTGATTCTATTGTCCTTAAGATTCCAAGAAAGGTGGAGGCCCTTTTTTCACGAAAAGGAAAGGGGTCAGCTCTGTTCTAGGGATGCAAGTTTCATTACAATAGGCAGCCACATAATTGCAGTAGCACAGGATCAGAAGGAAACCACAACAAAGCCGTCTGTGTACCCAGAGCCCTCGCTCCAGAACCCCTCTCCCCTGCTGTCTGCGGTGAAGTTGCCGGAGTTCGCAGAGTTACTCTGACATCCCCTTTGCCTCCCCCTGTTTTCCGCATAGCTGAGGTCCAACAGCCAAAAACAGAGCAGGGAACATGCCTTCTCCATCTCTGGAGTCAAATGACAGCTCACGCAAGGAAAGCAAAAACTCCCGTCAGTCAGCGAGCAGGCGAACTGCACGCAACACACTGATTAACATGGCTTTACATGGCGAGCACAGCTTGGAAGACCCCAAGCTCAATGCACTTCTGTACAGAAGGGTGCTGGAGCGCGCATCGTATAGGAAGACTATGTTGTAAATATGTTGTAAATTGATTGCTAGAAATGATCACAGCTCCCCTTTTAAACTGGACACACGGCCCCCTTGGTGTAAAGAAAGTGGATATAGCTGTATTAGCCCAACACAAAGTTGAAGCTGGGCTAAATAACAGATTTTGTCAGATGCCAAAGAAGAGAACTCTAAGGTCCTGACAGCTTATAGCTTTACACTCTTTTCTAGGGCGGCCCAGTAAGAGGCATCACCTTGCTGTGAAAGATATACAACATTCATAAAACCTATCAAAAACATATTTAGCTGCAACAGTTACACTGCCCCACATCAGACTGTCCCACAGCTGTGCACATTTTCATTGTGTTGCCAACAGAAGCAGCTTCCAGTAAGCCGGGAGGGGGGTCAATTAACTATCAATTAATAAAAACTCCCCAGAAGACGTCTTTCTTTAAGAAGGAAGATCTGATGCGCTCCATCTCCTTAAGACATTCTCACGCACGAGGTGTTAAAAGACAACACACACACACACTGCTTTCCTCCCGGCCATAAGAGCCTCTTCTGAATCAATAAAACGCACCAAGTAGAATCGGAGATTCTCATATAGACTTGAAAGTAATATATTTATCGATCAGTGTTTTGCGCTTCACCTCAGATCATTCTCAAGAGATCAATGAGGATCCAGATTCAGAGTATTGCACGCTGGCAGGTAAAGCAGGAGGAGGAGGCACAATAGACAGAATTACTAAAAAGATGCAGAAATGAATGTAAAAACCCACATTTTTCTATAATGACCCTGGGACCACATGAGCGAATTTGCATATGCGATTGAGATATGAAATGCTTTATTTACACTAAAGTATTTTTCTTACGCTATCACGTCCAGTTTATTTTTTTTAACATCTTTTTTACATCTGTTAAATGCCACAAGATCCACAAACATGAAATAGCCTAAAATGAACATTTTTTTTTTGGTAGCTGGAGGATAAAATCCTACAGAAAGGTGCTTCAGATGTGTATTCCATCATAAAAAGATCCGAAATACTATAAAGAACCAAGCTAATAAATTGGAAATCACAATGCTCCCCATCAGACCCGTTCAGTACCATAACAGGTATATCACTGTATAAAAATACCATCGGCAGCTGCTGCTGTCCAGCCATCTCCTTTACATTAGAGACACAGCTGGAAGGTTCCCTGCTTTCATAATGAACTCCGTTCCGATGCTCTCACATCACAGCACCGCGCTCCTGTACTAATTTATATCTTCAATTATGGAGCTTATTCCATGGACACCTTCCCCGACGCCGAGCTTGGTGGGGGTGGGAGATGGTACCCGCGGCTGCCTGCGCCTCTGTAATGAGCGGCTACAGAGCTGCTTCCATAGTACAGAGAGATCGGCTCAGCTTTCTAAATGTTTCCACGTTTAACTTGACCCAATCCAGAGGAAAACAATGCAGTTACAAAGAAGCTGGCACACTTCAGACAAAAACAGAGCTTTGAAATATTACTTGTGTTATAGCTATTTTTATTTAGCGGTATATATGTATGAAATATAATGTCCCTTCTTTTTCTCATGATCCCACGGTGACCCTACGGCTTCCGTCAGCCCAGGAAGACGTTACCGGCTTCCAGGAATCTATCGGTATTGTTTTGGCTGTGACAGTTTGGGTTGCTTTATTATTCACCAACACCTCGGAGGTATAGAACAGTAATAAACGTGACGGCAGAGCATGCCAGCATGCAACACACCAGCAGCCCCCCAGCCTCACCCCTTCATGTAGCTTTGTAAAGATATTAGGACGATGAGGGCCTCCTCCCGACGAGGATGCTGCGGTTATTGCAGAAATAAAGGCTGCTGTGCAGAGCCTGATTTATCACAGGACTCAAAACCCTTATTGGATTTCCATAATAATAAATGACACGGCTCATCCGCCGCTCCTCGACATTTGCCTGGGCTGCATATCACTGCCTACAATCACAACCTAATAAAGCAAGAGAGCAGCAGGCATACGGAAACAAAGACGAGAGCAGGGCAAGGACCACCAAGAGAGCTGGACTTCCAATAATGTAATCAAATATCAAACCACCCTCCTTATAGAAAGGTTACGACCAAAAAAAGCAAATGACATGTTAACAGCTGAAGATAAAGACCCCGACAAAGCTGAGTTACACAGCCATCCATCTGCCGTAAAACTGCTTTCATCGATAGTTTTACGCTGCGACAACCAGGCTTCACGAAAGTTATTGGTTTACAACCAGCATTTTCTTGGAAAGCAAGACTAAGGGAAATTCAGTTACTTAACGTTACAAAAATAAACTTTTTATTTTGTTTCGTTAACAGAACACCACCCTGCGATCCGATACACACATCATAAAGCTTCTCTAACGTGTCATTTTATAGAATTGTGTTGCTAGCGGAGCCTACACCCAATACACTAATATCAATGAAGCCATGATACTTTTTCATTAACATGCCCATCAAACATCAACATGGTAAGCAGTCATGTTTATTATTAGTATACATGTAGAAATGTATGACAATACTTTATATGTCATATGACAACCGGACCATCCAGATTCTTTTTCCTGAAAATCAGGTATACTGGACAGCAAGCTTCTGAAAACCAATAGTTGCATGATTCCATCTAATAAGGACCGATTATTTAATCCCATTCTTTGCTTTGTTTGCCACTATAATTTGAAAGCTATTGGAAAGCACACTGTTTATTGTTCAGTGGGTTAGTGTAGATCAGCAAGAACAGGGTCAGGAAAAATTTCTTCTATGACCCGTTTATTTAATATTTTATACAGCACTAACTTTATGCTTAAGCAAGTTTTTCATTGTTTTCACCTAATTACAGGCCATATAACTTACTGTGTTAAGCGCATTGAGCGTAGTGTCATCCCGAGAAGCAGCAACACATCCATCTTCTGTGGATCCTCCATCACACATCCCGGCAAAGGCAGCCATACTCCTGGTAAAAGAGAGAGACAGACAAAATTGTTGAATGGAGCAACACATTGAATGGGAGGTTTGCATACTGGATCAATGGGTGCAGCTTATTAAAAAAAAAATACATGTAACATCAATGGATTCACTCATTTTACAAAACACACAGAAGTGATCTGCTGGACCTAAGCCATTGGAGAGAAGGCTGAGTGACTGCCTGCTATGACAGATGATTCAGGAAGTTGAGTCCCTACTCACAAGGGATTCCAATATAATAAACAAAACACTATACCCACCCTTCATTATTATTTCATGTCTACTGCTGTAGTTTAGCAGAAAAAAACATTTTCCGGGATTCTACTTACTAAGTAGCCCTAGTGGACAGGGCTAACTCCTGATGAATACCCCTGGAAAATCACAGATGGTTGTGAGCATCAAAAACCCAACATGATATCAGTCTATGGTTTTCTATACGTTTTATTTCCCCAGTGAGAACAGCGGGAGCAGCATAGAACCCTACCAATACACGTTAAACACAGCTATTTATGAAAGGGGGATAACCAGGTTTCTTATTTTGCTATGCTCTGTTGATCCTCACCTGGCTGCCCGCAGGTACATCAGCAGGTCACAATCATTAACCCCTGGCATCCACACCAACTCCTCATGCTGGGTGATTGCCTCACGGTCCGGAGATGGGAAAGGCTGCAGATCAGGAAGCTTGGCCTGCGGGGGACAGAATGAAGCCACAATTAAGTCACCTGTACATGGAAATTGTACTAAGTGATCTTTGCATTTCTAAACAGTGAAAAACAAATGTTTTAGGAATAAGTACTTTTACGTGCATTTTTCCCAAGGTGAAGAAAGAAACCTGGCACAGAATCTGCAGCCATACTGCAAAACTGCCTCCTTCCGCCATGATGCAACATTTCCTGCCAATCATTGGCTGCTTGGAGCCGCCAATCAGTGGCAGGAAAACAGACCCCTGACATTCAGAGCCAGCGTTGCAGCTGACTGGATGAGAGCACATCACGTACAGGGAGGCGCATTCAGCCGAATGCATCTCCTGCAGGGCATTTAGCGGGGGATGGGGGCTGTATTGAAGTGCATAGGGTGGCTGAAATGCCCTTTAAAAAAAGTGTTTTTCAAATGTCCTGTAAACAAAAGGGCCGTGATCTCGGGAATCATATGGTTGCTGCCACTCATGATGAGAAGATTAAATATGCAAATAAATCATACCAGGCACACCCTGGTCTCACGTGTATATTCCATTAAAAATGACAAGGCCCAATAAGTTTATTGTTACATTACAAAATATCCTGTTGCCCAATTTCTTGTAAGGCTGGGGGGCAAATCTAATTTCTTCAAAGGAAAGCCCCCAATTTAACAGACTAAAATATGCAGAGAGCGACGCAGCTCAGGGGAGTAAACTCCGTCATTAAATAGATATTACTCTGTGTCGGGAGACTTAATTAGCAGCTTTAGTCATCTGCAGCAATATTAGCAGCAAGGATGGAGAGCACTTCAGGAGGAACAGCTTACAGCCTCTGTAATTACGTCTTACAGATTTAATACAAATCATACTTAAAAAGGCAATATTTATCCGGAAGCCGCCAATTATGAGTCAGAAGTTCCGAAGCCTTTGGCACCGCTATAACGCCTACACTTAGTAAACTAGCTGCGGTGGCATTATGTGCGATAACAATCGATAACAAGCGAGGACGTGTATAAAATATTGTTTGCGGCTCAGATAGAAATAGAGATTCAGGGGAGTTTAGTGTCTGATCACCAAATAATGTGTTTTATGAAGAACTCCAAACTGCGGCAGCGGAAGTGCTGATTTTGGAATTAAAGCTCAAAAACCAAACATTTTCTATTAAGGCCAAGCTGGCTATTGTAACATACAGGCTTTGGTTACTTAAACCTCCATGCCAAGAGGGAGGCGGAAATCTGTTTCTGCTGACTTGGAACGGGATTCTTCAGGATGGTGCAAACCCAGTTACTAAGCCAAGCCGGTAATTAAGAATGTTCCCAAAGGCAGACAGGCCCTTTGTGTTGGACGGGGCTGTTCTCACGTTTAAGAATGGACGATGTGGAGCTCTGCCACAAGTAAAGCCATCGCTTCGTGTAGAAGCGGCCGTATTAAAGTTATAAGCTTGTTAAGGATAAATCTGCGTTTGGTATTTCGCTCATCCTCAAAAAACATTAAACAGAGATTTTCTTTCAATGAAAAAAATAACATACCTGGTGACTCGGCCCGACTCGGATCTCCCCTTGGGTGCTATTCAGCCTCCTGCAATAAAAATGATTACAGTTATTACAGATTTTTCGCCATATTGGATAAATCCTAAGCAAGCCATTTGTTTTGTCAGTAAGAAACGTTCATCACATTGGGTGCGCTGCAAACGGTTTGGCCAGAGAAGCTTCTGGAATTGGCTACAAGCCACAAAGCGACCATAATTACCGACAACATAACGAGGACGCGACAGGGAGAATTACCGGATAAGTCAAACGCGTTCAAGGATTCTGTGCAGAAAGAACGGCAACCAAAGCCCACCAATCTCTAGCGCTAATACACGGCGCATACCCCGATACCATGTTTCAAATGACAACACGGACCGGTTCATTCTATCCATAATAAGGCTAATACATTAGGAGATATTATTTTCCGGTAAGCACATGCTTAGCTTCTCAGAAGTCTGTGTTCTATAAGTCAGCGTTGGACAGGGTTTCACATTAGTCACGTATGTTGTAGAAGGGCTCTTAGTTATATGTATCAGTGGCTGTAAGGTTAAAGGTCACGAATGCTTCGAAATCACAGGTCTCTGCGGGTGACGGACAGGCAACTCCGCATCCCGCCAAGGAAACCAGAGGGCTTTCGATGTCACCGCAACATCTAATAACCGGAACGTGCAGATTTCAAGCACTTCCACTGGAAGGAAAGTGTTAATTTCTGACTAAAAAAAATGACAAAAGAAACTGATCAAAGCTGTTACTATAGCAACAACATAATATTTCGGCCCTCTTCAGCTGCGGCGAATTATATAAAATGACAAGCTCTTCCTCTCTGGTTGCTATGGAAACCCTGTGCTCACTGAGGTAAACACGCACTGGACGGAGAGGCTGGGAACGTGAAATGGCAGGAGGCGAGGATCGGCACACAGGGTGACCGCCAGAAAATGGGGGGGCGCCCAATATATTTATATCATGGCAACTCAATCGCTCCTGAAAACGTGGAGGCAGCTCTAAATAAATCAATGGCACAACGAGAATTATTAATATGCTTTAAAAACGACTCCATTCCCATCTGCAAGCCACGGATGTAGAAACCCGAAGATGTTTGGATCTCAAACAATCTAAGCCTCTATCCCCGTATACATGGACGTGATGGGGCTTATTCACTAAGGGAGCCGTTTGAGGGAGTGCTGGGTGTGGATTTAACTCCAGTGAACTTTCCAGCTGTGGCTCACTTAGGATTTGTGGCCACTTATTAACAAATCAATACACACAGGAAGAACCGCATCGCCTACAGCCCAACAGCTTTACTAAAAGAGAAGCTATTTCACCCATTCTCGTCTACCCCGCCAATGCGCTCCTCTCTAACCCTGTACTTGGAACGCAGCATGGCTACTCGCCAAAGCTGTGCGGCTTCCTGGGGACCCTCAGATTTCACTCCCAGTCTCGGGGTCCCACAGTGTCGCTGACACCTTGGTATTCTACTCTAATTGTAATGATATCGGAACACCTGAGCTGGGGGTCCCCACACTGCTCTGTCCTATAAAAGTGCTAATATTTGAACAAAGTTTGTGTTGTGCGATGATTCGTTTGGAATTGTACAATTAACAAAAAAAAAATCTTATAAATCCAGTAAATACAAACTTTTTTCATAACTAGGTGATCACTAGTCATAACCATCTGCGTTGAGTCAAACCACAACAATGGCAAATTAATAGCCAATCTAATGGTGTGAAAAGCACGATTATTCCCATGACATCATTTCTTCATGGCTTCTAACTTTTTAAGCAGATAAACGTAAAACGTAAATGTTTATATACTAAACTTTCAGCAAACCAAAAATTCCAATTAAATGGCGCACTCTCCGAAGCCTGCGTGACTGGGGGCCGTGTCAGTGTCTAAGCAAGTTCCAACCCATTAGCATGCATGGTAGCTCTGCAAAAATCTATTAAACATGTAAATAACGCGTGTTTAAAATGTGTTATTCACACGGTTTAAATTAGGGTTTTACGTGCAAGAGAAGGTTAAGGAACTGAGCATCAAACCATCCTCATTACTGCTTTTGCTGTAGGCATACTATAGAAAGCTGACGATACATCTAAATACATCCTTACAATACATCGAAAAAATGACATCACCCTTCCAATCATATACTGGAGGCGAGGAAAACATGCTTTTAATACGAGTGGGACAATAACATGAACTGTTCTACCCAAGCATAAATCCCGGTGGACCAGTCCCGTTCCTTATTACATTTTTGACTATAAACCCACAAACTCTCTCATTCCTGCACTTGCCCCGTCTAGCTTTATTCTCTGGGGCGAGGGATGGGGCAAACGAGCCACTGATTTGGTGTACTTGTTATAGACAGATGTTTTTGGATGACCTGCAACTTTTACATCCCAAGCAGTTGTGACAAAGTAACAAACAAGATTAATAACTTTCCCCACAAAGCTTTTGGTTTAAATGTTTACTTTAAAAATTGTTACTGAACAGAACATGAAAGTTTCCTAAAAAACAGAGCGACTTCTCTGCCTGGATTGTACGGTGCGATGTAGTCGCAGGTATCCGCTGCCCGGAATAAGATGCCCACGTTCGATCGAGCATTTCTGGAAAGCGCGTCCAATTCGCAGGCAGCAAGCAATAGGTTTGGTTTTTTATCCATACAGTTTTATGGTTTTTTTTGTCCAAAGCAACATATACCAAAAAAATAAAAATGATCACGTGCATAGAATAAATAGAACCTATGAGCATTTAGCTATACATTCAGACACAGAGTATATACAGAGTACAGCATATATTTAAAGCGTCGCCGATTTACACGGAATTCAATAATTAGGTAAACTCAACAAAAATCAAACAAGTTGCAGAAGGCAGAGATCTTCGTTCATAACGCTCGGTATGTTTATAGGATAGACTTTTTTGTTGATTAGATGACGAGCGCGAACGGCTGCATTCAGTGCATATTGTTGTGGGGGGACACGGAGCTCTAAGGGATTAACCGCTCGCTGACTCCCACCACGGCACAGTAACTTGCATCATTAGCACGGGACGTGGACTTCTCAATCAAGACAAAAATCCCACCCACATCAGTAAGCAGCCAATGGCTGTCCAACTCCATCCCCCCCCCAAACATTATCTAAACAGTCACTGCGGGCCCAAAACATTACACCAAAGTGTCACATCACTCGCCACCGGCTACGCATGCACAGCAGATCACTGACATGTAGCACAAACGGCTCGCATTAACCCCTGTGGAGCCACACAGTGTGAGCTGCGTTCTAAATCAGGCCCACTGACCCTGCAAGAGGTTAACGCAGCATTACAGGAAGAGCCGGGAGTCAGGACTGGAGCACGGGCTCCACGCGCACCTGAGTGCATGCAGCGCTGCTCGCAGGTAAACACGCCGAGCAGCTGCAGCCAGCTCAGGGACACGCAGTATTAATGAAACACGGGGAGGGGGATGCGATCCACGGTAAACATTTGACATGCTTGCAGGGGCAGCAGTGCGGGAGGCCAGAGCTGTCAGTTCCTACCTGCAGGGGCTGAACAGGTCGTCCATCACTAGCACAGAAGCTGCTGGCTCTGCCTGGACTCCGCAGCCTGCAGTCCCTGCTCTAAACTAAGCCCTTTTCTTACACTAACTCCTCAAAATGGTGGCACATGCAGTCAGAGACCTCAGAGAGCTTCCACTGAGCTTGTGCTATGACCTCAGCCTCCACGCACAGCGCTGCAAACTTCCCCCCTCAGACTAAAGGCACTGAGCATGTGCTGTGACCCCCTCCTGCTTGTTTCTCGTCCACTCCCCCCCCAGGTCCCCCTCCTTCCTCTTCTTAGCCACAGACCTTCCTACAACGCAATCAATCTCAGCCCCGCTGTTTCCGTAAATAAAGCCGCCGAGCCGACAAGCGCCTCTCTCTCTCTCTCCCAGGCACACTAAGCTTGTGTGTGAGGAGAGAACAGGGCCCAGCGAGGGAATCTCTGAGATACGAAGCCTCAGGCACCCGGCGCTGCAGCCTGCGGAGACTTAACGGCAATCAAATCGCCACAACTGCTAGCAAATGCCGTACGGCGAAGCCGCCGCTACCGGTAGAGACCGAAAACGTTACAATGTTACAAGAAGACCTTAACGACACAACAGAAACAGCGACAGAGTGTACAGAGGTGCAACAGAGTATCCACTGACTCGGTCAATACAAAGTAGCCCGGCGGCCGCTCACTTTCAATTTTGTACTTGTGACAGCAGGGAACGAGCAATCGCCCCTGTACTCGTCACACAAATTACACATCTGCACTTACTATTTATATAGCGCCATCATATTCCGCAGCGCTGTACAATGCTTAAAAAGGACGTGACAGGTAGTATATACAGAAATAAAGAACGTGGAATCTCACATCTCTTTTTGGCTATACTGGGAACCTTTAAGGCTGTTTTACACAATAATTGGCACAGCTTGGTGTGTTAAATAAACCTTCTTACATACATGATTTGACTCCTTCCTTTAAAGGTTTACTCCGGCCATCGTAAGCACGTGATGTATATGACATCAGCGTGTCACGTTTAAATTACCCCCCCCCCCTTACAGATGCACTTTATTCACCAAGGCTGTGCTCCAGGGGTCTAGTGCAATAAGAGCTCACAATGTTTTTTATGCCAGTGATTGGCTGCTTCGAGCACACAAAATTAGCATTAATGGCGGAGCGGGGATGGGGCCGTTTACTGAAGCCCTGGTAAGCAGTAAGTATGGTTTTATTTTTTACCTTATAGGTCAGAACTTTATAAGTGTTTTCATTTTCTTAGACTGTAAGCTCTTTGAGCTCGGCCCTCCTTAGCTCTAGTGTCAAATTGTAATGTTATACACTACTTATGTCCTTTTTACCCATTGTACAGCGCTAAGGAATAGCATGGTGCTATATAAAATATGCATTGTTCATAAGTGCGTCTGTATGGGACAACAGACTGTTCTAGAACTTGAGAAGCACTTCCAGTTTCTATGGCAATATGGCAAAATTCACGATGTGTTAATTTACCTGGCTGTTCTATACGTAATATATAATGTTATTGAATGGAGTATATGTTGTAAAAATGATACTTTGAAGCATTTAATCATCATCTTTCCAACACAGTTCTTGCCCCAAAATAAAAAATAATGCATTAGAAAGCACAACTGTTCACAAACCCTGTGTGTCCCCAATGCATTCTCTGGCTTGCGTTTCAAGATGGTGGGAAAGCACGGAAAGCCCCGCATCCTCCCGTAGGTTCAATAAGGTAGTTCAGAGATCGTGGCTCATTACACGCCAAATCTATCTGCATACAGTTGCCTTTATTGCAAAACAATTCCAAACTTGCAATCAATCCGCAAGAAAATAAATGATTCAACATACTGGAAATACTGTCCCATCTATCAGATGTTTATGGGAATCAGGGCACTATGGCTTGAGCGGCCATTGCTGGATGTAAAACTTGCGCAATCAGAAATTGGTGGTTAACCTCCGCACTTCCAGGGAGACAAGTACATGATACAAGAAGACACGTATGTAAATAAACCGTACCGGGCACAAATATCACTCCATGTGATCACTCCTCTAGATTGTAAGCTTGCGAGCAGGGCTCTCCACCAAATGTATCGGTTTGTCTTAGTCTGTCAATTCTTGTCTTGTCATATCCCTTGAATTTATGTATTGTATTAAGCGCTGCGTAAACTGTTGGCGCTATATAAATAAAAGATAATAATAATAATAATAATAATGTGCACATACAGAGTGCCCGGGGAAAGGACGCATGGATAGATACCTAGAAGCAACGGTATTTCCACAAACACTCAAATATCATTAACGTCCTGATATGACAGCAGCCAAAAAGAGCAATCCAGAGTCGGGCATGAACTAGCTCAACACACATGCCAGAGCGCCTATAAACAACCGCAAGAAACTTCAAATCATCAAACACCGTGGACTCCTTCCCATCCACATCCAAGTAACACCGGCCAACGTAAGCAAACTGGCCAACAAGGACACCGATCTCTTATTTCCGCCTTCACATGCATACAAGCTAATAGAACGGCTAGAACCGACTCTCCTCTCGCTATTTAAGCTCTATTTCGTAGAGAGAGAGATTTAAATTAAAACTTCTAAACTTGGCTCTTTTGCCCTCCAGGACGGACTGGTACCTACTTACTGATTACTTGATAACCCTCAATCCGACCACCAACGCAAACAGCACACGTTTCTCTGGGGTACTGAACCCCGTAATATTAATATTAAGTATAGACTTAAAGGGCCTGCCTTTTGGGAGAAATTCAGTGATTCGGCTAAAGACCCGACTTCATAATAAACCAAAACGTTATGATTTATAGGAACTAGAAAAGTGTTGGGATTTCTGGTGCAGACATAGTCTTCAATTCCTAAAGTTTAATAGATCTCCGCTTGGAAGACAATTATTGATCTAGGAGCACGAACAGAACAAAAGCAGCACAGACAGCTTCTTAGCCCAAGGCCAGTTTTATCCGACGCCGAACGCAGCCAGTGATTTCTGCATTTAAAAAAGCCACCTGAGAGGGTTTCTTTTAAGAAAGCGTCTGCTCGGACCCCCGACAGAGGCGGCTTTCAGGAGGCTCCAACTTCTCATTGGACTGTGTCGCTTGTCAGATCTACCGGAGATCCTACTGAACGCCAGCGGATGTTACAACAGCCAATAGGAAACGGAGTCACCCCGCTGGGGAACCTTTAACAGAAATCTGGAACGGTTTGACCAAATTCTAGGAACACAACTTCAGAAGAGAGAATAATGGAGAGGAAGTAAAAGCTAAAGAAATGTTTTGAGCACTTACCTAGTCTCTGGATTGTATCCCAGTATATAGAAAAAGGAGTCAATCCTAGCTTTAAACTCCCGAGCAGCAAATATATCTGAGAAATGGGAGATGATGCATTTCCCCCTGGTAAGAAAAAGAAATATTGTAAGTTAAGACAATTTCAGGATATTACTATGTGCAGAAGTCCTGCTCCATCATAATGCTTTATAGCACTGGCCACGCAGTAATACCGCCCGATTACACCGGGGGCATTTTCTAGGAAGATTATTCCGGGTCATTGATTAGCAGAGTGTAAACAGGACCACCAAAAACCACCGCCTGGAAGTAACTAAGAACATGCTCCTATAGAGAGCACCTTTATAGTGGGTGTTAGAGGTTTTGTGCGGTCCCTGGGCTGGGCTGGTGGCCGGTATAAATGGGGAGTCAGAAACTCCACTCCATTAGTGATCTTACACAGCCCGGCACACGACTGTGCACTTTCACTCTTAAACCCTAAAGCACTGGACTTTCACAGCCTTTCTACAGCCAAGAGCTAGAAGATGTACGCAATCTATAAAGACCGCTGCGGTTTGTGCACTTTACACAAGTATCGTTAGCGTGTAAGCGAGCAGGACCCTCTATCCTTATGTACCGGTTTGTCAGTCAGCTAATTCTACTTGTGTCATATCATTTGAGTATATATTCTATAGGAAACAATGCAGAAATGACTGGCGCTATGTAACTAAAAGATACAATAATAATAATCCCAACTCTCAGGTACGTTGGATTTTTTCTTGTTTGGCGAGTATATTTTCAGCTGATGTTCTGCTCAGGCTGGTGGAAATTGTAAGGCAACGTAAGGGCGACCCCTAGGAGCCCTGCTAAAACTTACAAAAACTCAGAGAGATCAAGTGAATCTGCGCTAAGTGGACACAATATCTGGGCAGTGGCGGCATCCCTAGCTCCTGTGTGGAAGAGGAGCAATCGTTTTGGTGGCAGGGGTACTTAGGCACACTATGGTCTGGAGCCATAGACCGGCCACTGCACACCTGTAACAGCATGAAATCCTCTAGCAGTGTGTATGTGGAAAAGCAGATCACTGAAGGAGCTCGTCACTGCTTTCAGAGCACCTATAGGTAGCGAGAGAGGAACCTGGGACAAACATCAGAAAGCAGTAGACAGATCACATACACATTCAATGGACAAGGAGATGGATCATTCAGAATCCATTGGCTCTCTTTGGTCCCAGTGGGACTAGAAACTCTGCGGGAACATGCAGTATTTATCTAGAGCTCCTTAATAGGTCAAGTCAAAACTTCATCCATTCCCTGGTCTCCAGCTTTGAATGCCCCCCGGCACAGGCTAGAGCTAATTTGCCTTTAAATCAGCCGCTTTTGGCTATGTGGTTCGGAACAAAGCAAATGTCTGTCAGATGGTTTATATTTAAACATCTGAGCAGATTACTCGGTTTCCTTCCCGCAGACGGCCAAGCGCAAAGACCGTGCCAGGAAAGAAATTCTGTCTTCACCTCTTTAATTCAGCCTGAAGTTGTCCAGGACTTTCCTCTTCCCAGCAAAGCCCGCAAACGCAGCAGTTTAGGGTACATTCTGTAAGCGTAGCATGATCCCGGACCTTTCATTTACCTGCGTGGCCCTTGCAGGAGCAGTTTTAAAGCATAGCTGAAAGTGTTTTTTTTATTTTTGACTGCTCCGATAGACAATGTATGTAAAGAACTGGTTGCCTCACCAGAATTCAGCCCGTTAAAGAAGCAGGGAATTAGGCTTTTCCAGCAAAACGGGAACTAATGATCAATTTATACGGGTTGCTGCCAATTACATGTTTTGTAATCATCTTGGATCCTGAAAGCTACAAGAATACCCCCCATAACAGATGGTTTGGTGCTTAAATCTAGTTCATCTTAACAGCATTACTCCCATTACTCACTACTGAATATAAAAAACTATTGAATGGTTAGGTGAGTGGAGCTCAATTCCTAACATTAATACTAATAATACACTGCTATACGAGGGCGTCTCACCCAATAAGAGACAATGGGGTATTGTGGATATGGATTGTAAAGACACAACCAATTCCACTTACTACTTCTGTAATAAAAGGTGCTTTGTGTTCTGGTACACTGGGTGTCCCAAATAAAAGAGGGACAGCAACTCCAGTAACTGCTGAAGATGTTCATTGTAGGCAGCCATTACCTTAGAGCAGCAGCATGGTAAGTGTCCACGTAGTCCGAGATGAAGAGCTCTCGGTTCCTGATGACGGGGTCTGTGATGACCAACTCTCGGCCGGAATCTAAAGGGGAGAAAGTAAGGGTCAGTCGGGGGACCATTAACTATGCAGGAGACCTTCCTACAACTTGTATGAGCAAACAAAACACTTACTCTCCAGGGAAATACAAAGGTTTAAATAACGATGAGGCATTTGTCTTTAAATACAGAATTTAACTCCATTTCCTTTTTCTTCTTCCAAAGTGCAACAATTGCACAGTGTACATGGCCCACAAGAAAAACATCATTTCACAAATTGTTCATTAAAAAATGGTTTCCATTGATGATATATATATATATAT
>VKOC01000007.1:16961944-17075279 GCA_009364415.1 Spea multiplicata
CGGAATTGGTGAGAAAACAGACTCCAAGGAACTTAGGGACCTACATCCATTCTGTGACGAAATGGCATTGGAAAAGAAAGATAACGCTGCCGTTACGCAATTTTGAGCGATTAGATGGTCCGCTATCTTCTTCACTGCCATGGGTGCTTGGACCAAAAAGAGGGGCTATAAAGACTGTTATGGACCATTAACACTGTACTGACCATTTGTAATTTGTAAAACTTTTCTCAAGAAATAAGAGCAAAATAGTAGCCAAAATTATATCTCATTGCAGAGAGGTGGGAAAGGAGAGCCTGGGAGCAATTTCTTTTATTTGAACGTTTAAAAATGACCACAGAGGATGTTAAGCGGTAGCTGCATCAGTTTCATGGCGTCGAGAGTTGATCCAAGACTTTCTTCTTCCATTGACTTTGGTGCAGCCCATTTGATAATATATTTTAGAGATAAAGATCATTTCCTACTCTGCATACAATTTGCATTGTAGTTGCAACTCAAATATCAAAAAAACATTTTTCATAATTTTTTTGTCCTCTCAGCAGTAGCAACATGGACATAAAAAAGTCAAATTCAGCTGGGAAAAATAATGATCTACTGTAATTTGACACAATAAACGTTCATTTTCTTCTCAGACTATTGATTATTGCAAGGCTACCTTCATTTAACACAATCTCCTTTTAATCAGGTAACTATTACCTGCTTACTTTCTGCAACTAGGAGGAGAGGTAAAGAGAAAGGGGAGAAAATGGAGAGATGAAGAGAAAGGGGAAAAGAAAGAAGAGGAGAGATAAAGAGAAACAGGTGGGATATAAATAGAACGAGAGATAAAAAGGGGGGGATATATAAGGGAGAGATAAAGAAGAAATATATTTAACGATAAGAGGGGTCAAAGCACAGGGGAGAGGTACAGGGAAAGGAGAAAGGTATGAAGAAAAAAGGAGAGTTAAGTAGTAAGAGGAACGTTAGAGAAATAAGAGTGATAGGAAGAAATGGGAGAACAAAGAGAAGGGGAGAGATGGACAGAAAGAACAGAGATAATGAGGAGAAAAGATCATGAGAAAGGGGAGAAATTATGAGAAGGGGAGGGAGAGCGTCTGTGTATTGAAAGTGTTTGTATGTTAGGGCAAGTAAGAGTGTGGATGTAATCTGGGTGCTGGGGCAGTCCTATGTGTGCAATCTTTGTCCCATCGCTGGCTTTTGGGGTGTACAACCTGTGATCTATGCCTGCAATTTATCGTTTCCATGCATTATTTCTTTGATCTATACATTAAATGCTGAGTTTGCTTGTGATTTCGCAGTTGGTCTATACATGCAATGCTGGGTTTCCATGTGTTATTTATTTACCGCTTAACTGCAAATACATAGTTTGTATTTCTTATTCAGTCGATCTATACCTGCAAGGCCGTGTTTCCTTGATCTATACACAATCTACATGGAGAGGAAAAGAGAGATGATACAGTGAAGCAGGGGAAGAAGGGACTCTGGGGGTGATGATAAGAAAACATGGACCTCTCCATGTCTACGGGTTCAAATCTTTTGATATAGAACACATAACACAAAATATTGTCTGGCAATGCATTAAACATGAATAGTTATGTAGGGAGTTAAAACCTACTACGTATCTGTTGGACTTTTTCTTAGTTACCCTGGGCAAATACACCAGCGGAAGTCTCCAGCCCTGATAATGAGTGCATCTTATCAATACTTTCAAATAGTGTGCTAATGCATTACGAGTTCATTTGTCAACATCAGGCAATTTGATTATCACATTAACCCGTGACTGCTCGAAACAATATTACTGGCCTAACATAACACAAAGATTTTTGTAAGTAAAGTCAAATGGATTCTCATTAATCACATTATTTATTTGCTTGATAAACCAAAAAGCAGCAACATTTTCATGTTTAATTAACAATCCAGTGTCATCGTGATCCCATATAATTGACATTTAACATTAGCCTGATATCATAGACAAAAATATGTTTCTGAATCTGCTTATAAATTGACTTTCATGCAGAATGAAGATTATGACATTTTAGAAGAAATTGTGTAGGTAAATAAATATGTTAGACCGGAAACATCACTAGGTGTCCCCAGAGACAGACATATAATATTGAAGCACAAATACATTAGTGGTACAAATTTTGGCCATTAAGGTGGTAATGAAATCCCAAGTTAGATGCATACCGTATGTATAGTTAATTTTACTCATGAAGTGTCCAGCGGTTTGTTAAGAAAGGTGCTACTTCGGGACGGAGTAATATTTGGGGACAAGACGTCTCCGTGTTGTGTTAAGACTGGTAACCTGGTACTTGCAGTATCTCAAAACTGACATAATTTGGGGTCTGGGTTACAACAGCAGCTCATCTGATTGGGCTACACAAATGACTGACTCATATAAGGGCCCATATCTCCCTACACACAATTCTGATGAGGATATGTATTTTGTGGCGAGGTTAGACAAAGGAAAAATATTTTGTTGTCTATGAAAGTCACCGGACATTAGAGACACAAACAAAGATGTTTAAGAAGAAAGTGAAATTTAAATCATCGGCACCCATGGTCAGGCTCAAGTATGACTCCACCAGCAGCTATTACTGGGGTCTCTCCCCAAGCTATGACATCTCCCCTAAGACCTGATGTTTGACACTGACTCAATGACCTGATCTCTTGAGCATTTAGCAAATGACTCCAAAGATTGAGGTGGCTAATCCATCCAATGAAACCATTAGAGAACAAACCCAAGAGATCAGCACGATCTTTGCCAAGAAGAACCACGCCTCCAGCTTCAATCTGATATCCACGCCGGATGTTCCTTTCTTTTCCTGGAAGTCCACTGACCCAAAGGTCCGCATTTCCAGTACCGGAGTGCCATTGGACACAGTAATGAACCCAGTCCTCAGATGTGTGGAACAGGTTGAAACTCTGGAAATGTCCTCCCACCCAGAGCCCGATGTCAGAACCCAAACTCAGAACAAGCTCATTGTCACTATTGTAGGTACTGTAGGAGAAGAGTTTCTGACTGCCCTCGTTTCTGGTTTTCACCCAGGCACAGAGAGTGAATTGGGCTAGCTGCATGGCATTTAAGGGACGTACTTCAACGTGGGCAGCTGGGTGATCCCTGGAGAAGACGTAAGACGGGTAAGTCGGGAGTGGAGGGGGACCTGCTGGAGACAGGACACATAGGGGTAAAACTAGGTTTGTTGAGGTTTGGACAAGGACAAAGTAAATACAGTTGAAATAAAGAATTTATGACAAAGTGTCATTTAAATGAATTTATATTTACTAAGTTTGTAAAAAGAACATTAAATATAGAATGCATACTCTTGACCAACTTTCATATATGCTTTGATATATCATAGCTGTATGTAGGTGAAACACTCAAGCCCATGCACTCCCTATACGGTGCTCAAAAGCCATGACTAAAACTGCAGACACCCGGATAAGGAATTGAAAAGCGACCTTGTGTGTTTGTGTGCGTGTCTTAGACATGATCATATTGGCATAAGTGTATTTTGGTTTATATTAATATATATCAGAGTTAAAGGTAGTGTCATGCTTCAGGGTCCTACGGACTCAAGTTACAGTGTATAATCAGATGTACTGAACTCCTTATTTTCTATTATTAGTATTATTATTATAATTATTTATAAACAATGTCTTATGGCTCAATTTTGTAAATATTATAATAAACACAAAATCATTCTTATTTAGATTTTCACCTTACCATTTCTCCTGACTACATCCCATTTAGTCACGCTTCGTATACAATTTCCTTCTTGTTGGTTTTCTGATAATTATACGGTATAAATCGCCAATTTCAGTTCATTGCACACAAGAAGAAATCTGTAAGATTCCTCTTACCTTGAAGACCAATTCTAGGAGTTTTCTCGCCTCCAACCTGCTTCTTCACATCTTGAATGTCGATTTCAATTTGACTTAGCTTGTCCGCTAGGTCGGTTTGGCAGGGGCCTGAAAGGTGTTCAGGTATAATTACTGAAAACTTCATGGAGTACACAAGCGAAACAAGAGGGTAGAAATTAAACTTTCGCTGCCGATCCCTCTTTTTCTCCCAAACGCTCTAATTACCTCCCTCTGTCCCCTTTTCCTCCTCTCACTCCATCCCAAGCTCATTTTCCTAATCAGTATGCTTCACCTTTTTTGCCTCTTGCCCCACCTTCCCCACAATCAAGGGGAAGACTCTGACCCGCGCCCACCTTTTCCCCCAAAAAACACCATTTATCCCACTATCTTCTCAATTCCCATAACTGGGATGTACTGAGATCTATTTGTACTGAGATGTTATTGAAAACAAATACTGATAAGAATCTGTAGGTAATGTACTATATTGTGTATTTTGTTAGAAGACCCCAGTAAAACCTTTCACTGGGGGCCCTTTAAAATGCGCAGTACCCACTGCTTGCTCCCGCTTCTTTAAATCAGAAATATGGAGGTTTATGCGCCATCGTACTCTATGAGCTCAAACCTTTTGTTGCCCCTTGGCCTTATGTTTAGTGAGGTACACATTGTAATTTAAAAGTGGTTGATCTGTGGTTTATTTGGACTGCTTATGGAATCATGAAAGATTTCCCCCTATGGTCAGAACCGTTTATCGATCTGGGTTAGTGCGTTTAGGGTTATCTTGGATGGATCAATGGACAACGTTACCAACTACGATAGGTATGTAACTGCCATTTGTATGTGCTTTCGTTTGGAATGAAATATATATGATGTTTTTAAACTCTTACTTAAACATGTAACATCCATATGGTGAACGGTTACACCTATCTAAGTGTACACAGTGATATGATGTATGGAAGCGGCACATCCCCTTTATTCTACAGAACATATTTACATTATTGATCGAAAGCTCACTTTTGGACAGATGGGGACGAAAAGAAGATTGCACAACACGGTCATTCAGGGGCTGGGCATGGCGGTAATCATTGCGTAGCGTGTTGTTATGCCAGTCCAATAAAGTGTTCTCCAGCAGCTTTATCTACAAGAAACAGAATACTTATATCATAAACACCCATATTTACAGAGCCGCTCACCTAGGTCTGACTAGCACTAACTCATACTCACACACACAAACTCCTCCGTGAGTAGACAAGTCCATTTGAAATATTACCTGTGTATGCGAAAGAATGATTGGGGAATCAAAAACCGTCCATAGCACGTTTTCTGTGCAGGGGGGGGTGGTGAGGGAACCATTATAACGGAAGAAATTATCCAAATTCTCAGGCAACATGGCAAGGACATCGAGTGTTTTTAATTGGGTCTCCTGTCCTGCAAAACAAAAGACAACAGAAAATGAGAAAAACACATTAATATTTAATATAGAATTAAAACACTGTATATTTATATAGAGGTTACAAAAGATGATTTGACACCGAACAAGTTATGTTTTAAATTACTAATTCATTGACCGAATTGTGTCATTTTGAAAGCCAAACTACTTACCATGGCTGAACTGTCCGTGTGAAGAAAAGCGGACCTGGTACTTTAAGGCCAGGGGCCAGCAAAATTATGTAGCTGGCCTGATGGTGTGGGCTAATTGGCCCACCAGCCCACTGGACAGTCCGGATTGGACTACTACCTATATGTGAAACTATCTTGAGCAATGGTTGGAATTTGCCAATTTTTGCCGATAAACATTCGTTAATGGTGTAAGGCCTTGTGCCACTATAGATTATTATAAAGTATATCCCTATTTGCTGACGGGCCAAACCATGAAAATGCATTTCCATGTAAAACTTTCATTTTTATATCAACAATAACCTCAAGCCTCACACATGCATACAACGTTGTATTGTAAATTGTTGACTTGTGCTCAAGGTGTGTTTGATACGCGGACCGGACTTTACCTGCATAGCGGATTCTTGCTAGTTGGAAATAACTCGCTATTTAATATGTATTTTCGAAATTCCCATCCTGTAAAGGAGACACAAAAACCTCAATCAGTAAAATTTATATTAAAAAAACAAAATACGGCATACGACATTACATTTTTCTTTCTCTCTGTATAGTATATATGTTTGGGGGCTGGTTCTAGCTTCTCACAGGACTTATCGTTACTACTCTCTTTCAAATAAATGACTATTGGTTTATTTACTGTCCTTTTATCTTCTCAAGACATCTACAATTACAAAATAAGGGGGAAAAAAATCTAAATCATGTTGATGACGAGACATTAGTGGAGAGCTAAATTTTAAATACTCCGCGAGGTTCATTCTTTTGACCAGTGAAAACAGAGGTTTGGTAAATATTGTTTTAATTTTAACAGAGGAACAATCAGTGCAGGATGTCCCAATTAACACAATATTTACCAAACCTGAGTATCTAAATGTTTCTTACTAAACTCTAGAACAACGCATCCCAGTAGAATTCTTGGCAAACCTAATGTGCAGGACAAGAAGTAATGCGCCTCTCTTTTAGTAAATATAGTTTAATTATAACTTAGATTAGGTAAAGGGATGGTCCGCCTAACCGTTACCAAAATAAATAAAGGCACTGGTAATTATTGAAATACGTTAATTATCGTGCAGCAGATTTTGATCCACTTTACTGGGTAGTTTTACAGGTTCCTTTAAGTTCTGCTAACGTTGGCTGCTTCAGACCAGAGGTCTGATGGAATCCTAGAAATATATATTACGTATCATATAATATATATTACTTATTGTTTCCTCAGTCCTTTTACTTACAGTGTAGAGGAAAGCAAGTACTGCTAGCCCGTCCGGCTTGTCTTTAGCCTCATCGAACGTCTTGTATAAATCTGAGTTGTAATGGACGACGTGCAACTGTGAAGACCAAGACGGACAGCTTACAAATACGAAGGGAGAACAAGAGGAGTCGTAGGAGCCGCGTCACTTACCTCGGCCAGGTACCTCATACCATCGATGGTGTGCTCAGATCCACTGGTTTCCAGATCAAGTCCTCCCCAGTGCAAATGCATCTGCACCGCGGTGTACGTGCTGAATAACCCTTTTTTGATTTTCATGGTGGATGGAAGTTCTATTTGCACTGGAAGTTAAAATAACGGAAAATAGGGAACAATTTCAGGGGGGGGGGCTTTAAAACACAGATATAAATAGGGAATCTAGTACACCGTCTTTGCACTCTAAGTTTAGAAGAGGGTAGAACAGCGAGAAACTAGTTATACAGTTGCAGGGGCTGGAGGTCTGTTAGCTTGGTAGTGTAGTAGAGTTGGTCGTTATTGCTTCCGCTTACCTGAATGGCCATTGTTTGTCATCCTGAAATGACCCTGTAACGGCCCATCAAAGCCAGTGAGTTCTAGGTGCGCCAGCTCGGGATTGTGAGCTACTTTCTTCCTCTGGATATCTATCGGCGACTGATGCTTGGAATTGCAAAGTGGATACTTTTTCCCCCAATTAGCTTCATCGAGCTCTCCCTCTATGGCAAAATGTATACAATAAGATATTAAAAATGGCAATTAGTATTTTTTAATGTGTTACAAGGAATATCAATAAATCACTGGTTTGGATTTAAGATTTCAAGTATTTAGTAAGAAATTCCAGCTAGCCAATCAGATTTCACCTAACAAGTCCAACAATTAAGAGGGGAGAAATATGCCCATGCCTTGGAACTTTCTGAATGAGCTGACCCTGAGAATCATGAACCCATATTAACCCTTTAATTGCTCACTGTGGAGATTCTATGTAGTGACTGACCAAATGTGTTCATTCTCAAATGGCTCTAATACCGGTTCCCAAGGAAACATTGACACTTAACTTAGTCACCTGAATTCAAGCAGGGATATCAACCCTGACATACTGATAGCAAAAACACCTATTTGGGAGCTTTATATATGATCACAGCCGGGTAGAACAGAAAAAAGTCAGCCCCAAACTGTGTGACCCCGAGAATCTGCCTCTTCACTCTGAGACCATTGAGACTCAGGGGTCAAACCCTGGGAGTTCCGGGGTGTGCTTATGCCACTGGCATATGGATAATAAATACATACATCGGTAACTTGTATGTGAAACTACCATATAAGAGGAAGCCACTAAAAAACATAATTTTCATCCATTAAACCTGCTTTACAATGTTATTTACTATACTAAGCTATGAAGTAATGCATTTAAGGAAAGAGATTGGGCGAACATTTATGGCATTCAATTTATTTAAAATTGGTTTTGTAAATTGTTGTTGAATTGAGTTGCAGGAAGGTGACAGGTTTATCGGGAAACATTCAACATCAGTAAATGCACATCAATCAGGGGCCATTAAACGGAATATATTCTGTAAAGCACAGCTCACATTAAATTCATTTTACAGACTTCATTTATTATCATTTTAACCACTTCATGCCCTGTCAAAATGTTGCATTTTAAAACTGCTTTAAGTCAATACGGTCCTTTGAATCATGCAAACCATAATAGTGAACACATAAAGTGAGTTTTAATACATATATATATATATATATATATATATAGACAGCTTTTTCTAATCTGTAAACACGGTTGCAATTTTTCTTTCGTGTGCAGAACTGTAAAACATTATTTGTGAAAAGACAACCTAAGACGTAACATACAAAAATAAACCCTGTGTGTTTTGTAACAAAGACGTATCAACAAAATATTTCATAACCTTTAATTTTCAAAGTTAGTTCAATGTAATAACAGTTATACTAAAGTGCTATATACAACCTACACTACTGAACTAATAATTATATAACATAGAAATAAATACTAATGGAAATATACTAATATATATAGATATATACATAAATATATATGTATATTCCCTGAAAGACTTTTCAGAAAATAATATAGGAATAATATAGGAAACGTACATTTTTAAGAAGTTATTTTTTGTTTTAAAAGAAAATGTTCATTTAGTACAAATATCATATCCTGCATTTACTCCTAATAAATCGGTGTACAGATGCGTAAAACAATAAATAATTTAATAGAAAAACGCTAGCTCCCTCAGGCTGTAGATAATTAGAGGTACCTACAATTACACAAAGCCCTATTTCAAAGCTTGTAAAAACATAGTCTTGGGACGCCTATTAAAACTAACGCACCATAGTGCTAAGTAATAATAAATATGCATTTTACTGTGAAGGATAGATTTTCCATAAGAATTCCCAGTTTTAATTGTTTTCAGCCTGAAATCTATGATTTACCCCTGTGCACGTAGTACTAAATAATTCCATCAATAAAACACAGCTGAGTAGAGCTACAATCTCAGCATGCTCAGCCAAATTGCATCACGAATGTGCAGTCTGAAGACACCGACCGCGTCACACGGATAATTTCATGATCATAAGAAGAAAAATAAAAATATAAAACTAGGCGAGGGGCATGACCATAAAGCAGATTAATCTAATGAGAACACCATGGCTATTAATGGACATTAAAATAGGAAAAACTGCACTAAACCGTCTCCGGTGTCCAAAAGCCAAAACGTCTTAGTGATCTAAAGCATGATAATTTGGAGAGTTTCACTCAACTGAGTGATTTCACCCTTTTTTTTTTTCAAAATAATAATTCTACCAGAAAGTTTAAAGAACGGCACAGAATCTGGAGAAATTGTTTCATGTCAGAAAAATGTTCCCTACGCAGGTGGACAACCTGTACGGCTGTTGTTGAACTCTAATAGAAAGCTGGACTCCATTCTAGAGTGTTCCAACCTCTTTCATGGGGTTCCTTACCTTGATAAGTCCACTCGACCACATGAGAGCTGGATAAGTGGAAGCAGAAAGACAGGAGAAGGTACAGACCAAGTTCCAGATGTTTTCCCATGGCTGCTGCTGCTGAATGAGCGAGAGGACCTCTGCTTTGCGCTTTAATCTACGGCTCGCAATGTGTAAATAATAATTTAAAGTCTGTTTGACAGAAGCTGACTCTCCCTCCAATTATACAAAGGCCTGCACCCCCACCCACTCGGAGCTTTTATCTTTCACTAAAGGAAACATGAAGCTCCCATGAACTCCAGCACCGCTTTAAAAGGACTTTATTGATTAGCAACACAGAAGCTTGTCAAACGTTATCAAGCTAGCTGGCAGATTCTGTCATTTCTCTGCGCTGGGTTAATCATTCAGATACATTGTAGTATCTCCTACTCACCCGTACCCTTCTCTGTATAATTCATACCAGACTATATAAAGAAATACATAAAGTAGGTGGAAGGAGCACTACTATTAAAGCAGAACCTCAAGAGAAGCTTACTGACTAGTGTTCACAAAACTTTATAAATGATTCCATAAATTGTTTTACCCGTTTGATATAAAACCATTTGTTTTGTGACAACTGGGGAAATGTAGGATCATTTCTAAGAACCATTATAAATACGGTGACCTGTTGTGCAGGTCGGAACGTGGACAGAGAGGAGGACACCCAAAGGCTTTCACTAAACTGGGGAACAGCAAAATGTATAGGGGCAGGCACAGAAAGCCATGTATATCGGATATTAAACGAGGTAGAGATGGTCCTGGTTCCAATTATGTGTAGATGACCACTATTGTCACAATGCCAGCACCAGGAGCACACACCGCAGGAGTTATTCACTACTACTGAACCTACTGAAGGGTTGGGCTCAAAGACCTGAAACCACGGACTTCAATAATCTCAATGGTGTGGAGGCTCAGGTAGAGGCAAATACTGCAGGAACCGAGTATAGGTTGAAAAGCACTTGTCGGAGCGGCCAGATACTTGTGGATATGAGATGCCACAGGTAGTTGCCCAGGACAGATAGCCCTAGGAAGCCATCATGATAGCCAGGTATGGTACACAGAGCGCCCCCCCCTTAAGAGCATCACAGCAGCCAGATCAGAAGCCTGATCCGGCTAGCTGGAGCTTGGCTTGGTGGTAGCAGGTTTCTAATAGGCCCAATTTTCTAGCATTTATATATGTCTTGAACGTATGGGAGTCAGGTTACATCCCATGATCCCAAGGCTGCTCGCACCGGACAGGAAGCCGCAGGAGCGGAGTGAGGTTGGATGTATGTATATGTGTATGTATGTGAGCATGGATGTGTAAGTGAGGTGAGATGGAGTGTGTGTAATTTGTATAAATGTGTTTACATATGTGTACCAGAGACTATGTTGGAAGGGGGGCAAGAGACAAAGAAGGCACAGACAAGTTGTTTGGGGCAATTATGGCACAGTCCAGCTGTTGAAGTTGGGGCTCCTGGGGGAAATTTCCACACCAGGTCCCTGTGGTTTCCCGTTACACCCCTGGTGATAAATGTTGAATGCATCATCTCAATCTTATAGACAACACTTCCTGAAACCTTTATCACAAACTAATATGTCAAATAAATGAAACAAGGCAGGAGGCGATTCAATCAAAATATCTATAATTTCTTTCCTCTGTCTAACTATAAGGGTTAAAACAATGCCACAATTGCAAGTCTGCAATAGTGGTTGCTTGTTGTGCGAATCGTTTATTATCTGTTTTTTATTTCATGTGAAGAATAAACATGCTGAGATTATCAGGTGTTGATGTTAACAGTTTGCTGCATCTGAACAAATATATGCAGAACTGGGAAGGTCTCAACATGCCCCTTTAAACGTGTCCATTTCTGCAAGTTATGAACCGCACGTGTATCCACTTATACAAACAGTCCTTGGGAAAAGATCAGCAGTTCTTCCCTTATGTTTACAGACAGCACACATGCCCCTGCCAACTTCCCTTTAAACCCGATATATCAAATAGAAGATACTTAAAGGGTAAGCCTCTAAAATTAACAAACAGAAGTTTTACGAATATGGAACAGCGCAGGGATAAACAAGTACAAATCACTTCGGTGGACTTTGGCTTCCTAAAAAATACAGATAAGCACAGATTCTTATCCTCTGACTGCCAAGAGGGCTGACCTGAGCATGGGGCTTATTTATGAAACTTGTAGTTGGTGTGCAAATAGCTGGTTTTATACAGAATTCGAAAAAAAAGATGCACCTCATTAAGGTCAACTCAAAGGCAAAGCAGATCCAAGAATGAATTTGAAAACTAGTCATGGTAACCCCAGTTTAGCTTGAGTAGTAAAGCTGACTCGAAGTTTATGGTGCTCACCTCTCAGATTAATGTTAGGACTACTTAATAGAAATATGAATTCCGAGGTGGAACCCTGGCTTCCTAGATAGACTCATTCTGCAAGCCAGGAAGTTTTGATTTTAACCTCAATGTTAGAGAATGGACTAAAATGCTGGTCACGGCATTTTAAATAGCGTAAATAAAATGTTTTAATATTTAGACTAGTTCCTACCTCATCAATTCATGTTATTAAAGTTTGGGAAAATAATTCCATCAACTTCAGACATGACAGGGAGAAAAACTACTTAAGATAATAATAATGCAACGTGCTGGCGTGATAAATATGTGCCTATGGGTACAGGACATACTTGGAATATTCTGTGCAGAGATGAAAGGACATGATAAGTAGTCCAGCCCATTGGGACTGCAACCAGTACCTTTGTATAGGGCCAGGCTTCCCTATATAATGAGCCCCCTACATGGCTCACTACTCTGGACTGGGCCCATGCAGCATCTTACCCAGGTCTTGGTCATTGTAGGTTTTGGGGTCCAGATAGCCTTTTTCTGGGGATTGGGGCCCAGGGGTCCCTTTCCAGACTTAAGGGAAGAGCAGTGGTAGCAAGCTAGGGGAGGAGCATGAGGCAGGCTAGTGGGAGGAGCATGGGGCTGGATGATGGGAGGGGCTTGGGGGCCTTGTCATTAAATTTGTACTGGCCCCCCAAGATTTCTCAGTGTGGCCCTGCAACTAGCATTGCCTTCTCTTAGTCTAACTCTAAATGTTATGTGAACCACAGTCACCTGGCGTACAGAGAGCTGGGGGCCATTTTCAGGGATATGTAGCAATCAACACATTGCTAATCCAGTCCAAGGATTAAATTTGTCTATAATAAGGAAAAATCCATTAGATGGGGAAGATATTCTAAATGTTCTAAATTCTAGAGGGTTAAAGAAGTCCCCACTATAAGGATTTACTTCCATGGCCAGGCTCTGCATCCTGCTTCCTCCACTAAGCAAATAAGCCTGAATCCAGGCCCGTCTCGCATAGTGCAATCACGTGACCATGTAACACGCACACGCCAATGACATAAACAACCTTAAAGTGACCGTGTGACCCCATTTCATGGCAGACTTATTTAAACCTGGGGCCTACATTTCCTCCTTGACTTCGTGATGTTTAATGCTGACCTTGTCCAGTGGAAGTTTCCATTGATATTATTTTGGTTCCTGACTTGGCTTGTTCTTGGCTGTGGTTCTTGTTTGTCCCATATGTTATTTTTGCCCCATTTGTTTTTGTGTATTGTACCTCCATCCCCGTGTTTTACCCCCTCAGCCAAAGTAGTATATTCACCGTCTTTCCCAAGGATTATGGGTTCACGGACCCTGTGTTCCCCTTGTCCTGGTCAGATTCCACTTTCCCCCCGCTTGGCACCTGACCTCGACCTAGCGAATTCATGGAACTGTGTGTCGCTACGGACACTTGTTGTCCCACCATGTCACTCTTTTGGGGTTACACTATGCTCATGGTGGGCAACACTTATAGGTGGTTACGGAGATGCAGCCCTGATTTTATTATCCATCTTCAGGACCAGGGTTTACCCAGCCGTGGCTAGGGAACTCTGGCCCGGCTACTGCACAGTCTTTTCTCAGCGACGTTTCTGTGGCTGATGCTCAGGGTTCCGACATCGGATCATATAGCTTTTTAGGAAATAACATGCTCGGCCCTGAGCTCTCCATAGGTACCCCAGGATTGACATTACTCCCTCGGGATCACATCGAAATAGTGACTCTTTGACTGGCGGCATTACTGGCCATAGAACTTATCCAATTATGTTTTGTGTATAAATATCTGAGCTGTCCCAACTCGGTTTGTACCGAAGTCTCGACTGGTGATTGGGTGAATATGAAGGGTTAATCCCTTAAGCTTTGTGCCGCAAGAAAGATCTTTACAGCGGAGTCACTCAGTCGGAGTACGGTTCTCCGTCACAGTTGTGTCCACTGATTTCACTTGTCCTCTCCAGTTGTTTATTTGTTGCTGACCCAGATTTCCTTGTTGACCTTGAGTTTGGTCTTGATTTGGCTGCTTCCTGAAGATCTTCATGATTTCTGACCCGGCTTGCCCGTATACCTGCTCCTGTCTTTGTCTGGCAGTTACCTGGCTTCCGGCATTCTCTGCTGGGCGTGAGTTCTGGAGAAATATCCGTGGCTACTTTTTGGATCAAACATCCTGAGAACTGTAGTGCTCAATATATGTACATATTTTACGTAAACAAAGAAATATTTGCATTAGATATTTAAAACTTAATATTTACTAATCTATCAAAGTGCATAAAAAACATCACAATGTTATTAAAATTTCCTATATATATGATTATGCACTATGGTAAAAATAGAATATATATCTTGGATGGAAGTGTATTTTGATGCATTTGCCTCTTTTATAAATTTGTACCATTTCACCAAAATAAGGATTTCCAAATCTGTTATTAGTGCATCCCCTTAATTTACAAATATATTTTATTATTAAATTCTGTTTCATACAAATGTGTATTTAAATTACTGTTCTACTAGGAAAGCCAAGAGAGTAAATAAATATACGTTTAAAACTACCCTTCACCCATTTTTAACAATTAGGAGGGGTGTCCACATCCATTTGGTCATATAGTATGTGTGTACATAGGTATATTCAGACTGCTTTTCTTCATAATCTGCATATTTATATGTTGAACGCCAATGTAAATCACCTTTGAACTGTTTGAAATGACTCTATCCTTTAGGTCAGTTACCTGTCCTGTTTTTCTATATGAATAACACACTGCTTAAACAAGTAATATGCTCACGCTGTGTGTCTGTTAACTGGCTCTAAGTAGGGCATTGCAGATTGCTTGTAAAGAGCCACTAGGCCCCAGTCACTGCAAAGGGGTCATAAGGGCCAAGTCCCAAGTATAGGGCCATGGAGACTTGGGCAGTCCCAATGAGGGTGCCATGACAGATCAGGATGGTCAGGTATTTCTGAATTAAGTCACTTGTTGTCAGGACTCGGGTGATCAGGTCGGGTAGGAGTCCATGCGCAGGGGATACTTGGGGTTCAGTCTGTAACCCACAGTGGATGACACCACAAGCAGAAATCCAGGTAATGCAGTGTATTTTATGTATATAACAGGACCAGCAAATAAGGGTAATACAGTCTAAGCAAGAAACGGATGTATGGCAAAATAAAATACCGGTAATAAGTCTTTTGGCAGGGAGCCCGCTTGGATGGACACAACAGACAGAGAGCCCGCTTGGAAGGACACAAAGCAGGGAGCCAGGAACAGTGCCGGTGCAGAGCCACAGCAGGAAAGTCCATAGACTTCAATACAAAGGCCCTGACTGAAGGGCAGGGCAGGTTCATAAAGGCAGGGTAATCCCAGGTAACAAGGCCCAGCTGGATGTATAGACTAGGCCTCAACCCAGGTAACAAGGCACACCTGATCCTAGTAATAGAGTTCTGAGTGCTCCAGAGGGTAGAGGGTGGCCACTAGTGGTAGCAGATTTAAAGCCACAGGTATGAAAAAGCCATGGTTCAGGCAGGGAAAAAGTGGTTCCTGACACTTGTATTCAAGCAGTGATTTCAAATGTGAAAGTTAGAATAGAAAGCGAGAATTTAATCCCTGAAACCGAATGTATCAAAATTAAATATCCGTACATTAAAACATAGCTTTCATTAATAAACATCAAAACACGTGACTAAAAACAAAAAAAGTAATTACAAAAAATCCCCAAAAAGTTAACAAATAGAATGTCTCATTTCAGTTATTATTAGGCAAAAAGTAGGTCTAGAGCAGGACTCCGGGCTAAAATTACAAGGGGAATAAAAGAAAAGCCGTAAGCTACTCCTTATGGCACAGACGTATTTATGTAAGGTGCTGCCCTTGGCCTGACCAGGCACCCCCTCTGCGGCTGCCGTCCTCACTGCTAAGCACCGGCATACGTGGCAGGAACCGCATCCTATTGTGTAGGTTCATCACAGTCCTCCATAGTGTAAATGGGCTGGTTGGGGAGATCAGAGATCTCCTTGTTCTTGCTGCCCTAATGCACACCGGCACACCAGGGGACTTGATCGTCCAATAGGACAACTTGTGCCCCGTTTTGCAGCAGAGGGATTGTGGCCCCCTTGACCTGCCACCCTAGGCTAGAACATGTAATATACCTTATATACCATCATGTGAAAGGAAATGCCAACTTCATCAGGGATAGAATTAAAACAGGGTGGAATATGAAGTAGTGGCGCGCTAAGCAGTATATGGCCATATAGTGTGATAGAATCCCCAATATTTATGCCTTACGTGTTTTTGAATGGTTTTCGCTGGGTATGCGCTTTGTTTCTTGGATTTATGGGTCATTATTATTCCAACAGCAACCCAGGAATCTGAATATGTATGCCTTTTATGCTTTTTAGGTTGTGTGCTTCCCACTTTGCCGTATATATTTTTTTGCTGTGAAACATGAATTCCTCAACTCGCCCGTACACCCTGAAACCCGAGGGTTGGTGTTAAATACCATGATGGTTCGCAGGTACGATAATACATCACACAACATTTGAAAGAGCACTCATGTAATGAGACGTAGATTTGACACCAGGATTATGTGATTCTGAAGCTTAAGAAGGTTGTCTTCATTTTCGGCATTTCAGGCTTTAATACTAAGAAAAAAAGATCAGTTAAAGTATATGATGAATATAAAACCGCTTGGCGAAAGCACAGGTAAGAACATGTCAATAGTTTCACTCGCAAAGCTCTTAACAGATCCTGATCACTAGGTCGCTCCACTCCGTTCTGTTGTTGGATGTAATTCCATTTCTTTCTCTGTTGACGTTTATATGTATGCTGTACAAAATTCATTATATTAATTATATAAATGAATGACGACAATGCGGTAAATGCTCTGTCTATGAAAATAAAAGTTTACTTAATAACAATCATATGATACACCTTGGAAAATAAGAGCTGAGGCAATATTTTGTAATGGCAACAAGTCTGTATAGCGTGGGGCATTTTACAAGGGCAAAAAAACTCTTTTTTGTTTAGAAGAGGAAGTTGGACACCTAGTGGTAAACTCACCTTCGCGCATGTCTTATAGCGTCTCACTATTTTTGTTTCTGATATCTTGTGATGCAAACGGTGTTTTCTTGACATAAGGAGGGCTGAAGCTCAGGTGAGTACGGAGTGAATAGGTTTATGAGATTATTGGGCAGGGTGAGAGTAGGGAAAGATGTAGGTTAAAGAAATGCTTACCAAGATTCCAGGGTCCCACACGTGGGGCACTTAAAGAGCATCTCGTGCCATGCATGCACTGGCGGAGCGACTCTTCCGGTCTCCTCGTACCATTTAAAATTGTTAAGAAAGGGCCCTTCCAACCTGGACCGCGCAAGGCTGCTCGTGCTGGACAGGAAGCCGCAGTGAGAGGTAAGCGGGTGCGAGGGAGATGGTATGAGTGTATATGTGTATGTATGTGAGCATGGGTGCGCATGGGATGTATGTACAGTATCTCACATTTTTGTAAATATTTTATCTTTTCGTGTGACAACACTGAAGAGATGACGCTCTGCTACAATGTAAAGCAGTGAGTGTACAGCCTGTATAACAGTGTAAATTTACCGTCCTCTCAAATATAACTCAACACGCAGCCATTAATGTCTAAACCTTGGCAACAAAAGTGAGCATGGATGTGTAAGTGGGGTGAGATGGAGTGTGTGTTAGTATGAGCAAGTGTGTGTAATTTGTGTGGATGGGGAGGGGGAAATATGGCACAGACTAGCTGTTGAAGTTGGGGGGCTGGGGGAAATTTTCGCATCAGGGCCGGGGGTTCTAGTTACGCCCTTGCATGCATGGACTCACCAATGTTATATTATGGGGCGCTGCATTCAAGGAATGTCCCCTCTCCTCCCAATATTCACATGCGCAGTGCGGGATTCAGGTTGATGTATGGAGCCAATAAGCCCTTTTGGTGCTCTATACAAAAGAATGGTCATGGTTGACATGTTTTCAACAGCGACAAAACATGTTTTATGTATTTCATGTGCAGCACAAAACGTGTCTGAATGGGGCCACTAAAATACTTTTTTTTTTACTTAACAAACAAAAGTTGAAATTGAACCTCTGAAACTATTTTTAAAGGAACTATTTTTACATTTCTTCCTGTACAGCTAATTAACATATTTCCATCTGCTTCTTATATGTGGATCCAATAATAAAAGTTTAAAAGGGAATTATTTTGATGTCTCAAAAATCATCATCTCTCTTAAATGATTCTGACTTTTCTCCACTGCATACTAAATCTGAGCTGACACTGGAAGTCTAATTCCTGATCATCCAATTACACCCTGGACGTTTCCCAACACAATCTGTGCCTGAGGAATAAAGCTCATCCTGTTAAAACCAGGTAAGAGCCAGGACAGGTGTGTGTTACATAAGCATTCATAAATCGTAGCACATTGAATGCATTCTCTGGGTGATTTGATCTACAAAGTGTAGTACAGATGTTGACTTGGCTCTAAGTGCCAGATGGGAATTACACACGTTGCTCCATATATTCACCGCCTGCCCCTACTAGACTTCTTTTAACCCCAAATCCTACTCAGCTTTGTTGAAAGACAGGGAGCCATGGATGTGATTGCCCACACTTATCACCAACACATGGCAGGGATTGTCTAAGTCATGTATGGTTCACCTTTCATGTCAAATGATGAGTCCAGGCAGATGGTTGACCACACTCATGGGAACAAAAATGAGAATCTTGCAGTTTCACTGATTTCAAGAGACTAAATAAACTACATTTCAGGAGAACTTCTAGAAGTGTATAGCCGCTTACCACTAAGCCAGACAGGGCATGCAGAAGCCAGGAAATTCCAAGCCGGAACACTCAAATATCAACAGAAGGGACAATGTAGCAACATTATCCCACCAATAAAGTTTATCGGAAAGAAGAAAGCTCCAAACATATCATGTGTCTACTTAATGTGTCTACTTTCTGGTGAAAAAAATGACTGCAATCCAAAGCAATGAACTGGTTAGCCACCTTTAGGTGTTCTCTTAAGTATCAGCACCTTAAAGTAGAGGCAAGAGACCCAAGGGAGACTTTCTAGGTCATCTGCTGGGGTTTCCCTCTTATCGCGAAATCCTCAGTTTGCAATAAAATCCATCATCTTCTAAGATGTTACCATAACTGTCTATGAGTTATTTTGCAAGATGAAGAAGACTTGTTACAATCCTACACAATCTAATACTTAACTACAATGCATTATCATATTCAGACTAATACGTTTTTTGACAATTTCTATCCAAGAGTTAAAGTTGCTGCAACCAGATGACATACTGTATAAGCAGCAAGGAATAAACCATTTTGAACTGGCACGGGGAGACAGGAAGAAGGGTTTGCAGGGGTCACATATAAGCTAGAGGGCAGTCCCACTGATTCACCTCCTTGGTAATCAATATAGCCATGAAAAATGAGATAGGATTCGCCAAATTTTGGGTACTTTGACGTAGCGGCAGGCTAAGCAATATATGGCCATATAGTGTGGCGGAATCCCCAATATTTATGCCTTAGATTTGTGTTTTTGGAATGGCATTTGCTGGGTATGCGCTAAATTCTTGTTTTTTTTGTGGAGTGCTTCAAATGCCTGGGCCAATTTTTCTTCAAGTGCTGCCATGCTTTTACCAGCAGGGGGAGACATTTCAATAGACATGTTATTTCCATCAGAGTAATAGCTTTACTCAGTGTCTTTGATATATCAAATTCATTTCTCTTGGTTTCCATGGTGACTGTGCAGAATTGCCTCAATACAGTGTTGAGCAAGAACCCGTTTTAGAATAACAAAAAGATTAGCAGTTGAACAAAACTTATAAGTATGGAACAACCAACGACTCTGATAGGAGAGGAAAAACCTAGGAAGCATCTTTGATGTCATTAATAATCCAGTGCTCCCAGTGATGTATATGCTACTGCGTGCTCTCTCATATCAATTGCCTGTTCAGATGTCCCTTGTTTCACTCTACTTGGCTACAACAGAGGCGCTGTTGTCATATGATCCCCTAACAGAAAAAGGAACAGCTAGGAGTCGGAGACACCATCAGGGAACTAATGGGATGTTATTATGACCTTGGGCAGGTCGCTGCTATCTCTGTGCTTCTAAAATTAGACTCAGCCATCCAAGAGTGAAATGATCTGTACATATTACTGTACAATCATCTTCTCCAGCTCATACATCGTGAACTCATGGCAGAATTCTGCTGCAATTAGATCGCTTCTGTGGGAATTCCAATGCAGTCATTTTTTAAGAGTGTGTTTTGGACATGTGTTGCCAGCGAGTGATTTGGGCCAATTAGTGGGTCAATCAGGTGGGCTTCTCTCCTGGGCTAATAGCATCTGTTCCAGTTCAAACACCGCTAAAGTACCGTAATTACTAAAGCCAAGACAACCGAGGCAAAATGGTCAACACAAAGCTCCCTAGTGCTCCGTTGCCTTGCTTCTACCATAATAGAACATTAAACCTCTGATCAACCATATGCACTCTGCATTGGAAAACCAAAATCCAAAGCATTGTTTTAGTATTTGTGTATTGGTTACCTATTTTCTCCAGTATTTATCCCATCTTTAAAGACATAAAAAAAGAAATGTATATTGTTCTAAAACTTTGCTAGAAATTCAGAAAGCAAAATATACAGATCAAAATGTATATACACAACCTTTACATTATAGCAGCATGTCAAAGGTTCCACCTATACTGTCACTTTAAATGTCGGCGTGTGCTTTGGGGTAAGAAAGGCGCATTTCACAGATGGCCGAGTCCATGCTGCAGAAGTGTCAGCCGCGTCTCTGTAATCTGTTATAATGCAAAGAAAGCAATAAGAATCCCTACATATATAACCGTATTACAACTTACAAGCAATAGTTATATTTCACTGACCGTGATAGAGAAGACTATATCACCATAGATGGTTATTGTTCTGAATGACTCAGACGCCTTCTGGTTATGTAAGACCTCTGTGGTCTCTCTGCAAAATTATTCAGTAGGTTAGAACAACACAACAGAACAGCAGAAATGTAATGTGGCACCTCACGTTTCCTCTAAAACTATATAGGAATGGATTAGTGTCATGAGGATTCTTTCCTTTAATTTTAATAAGATCCTGAAAAATACTTTATGAGTTAAATATTAATATAAGTACTTTGCGCCCACATGCAAATATCAGAACACTTCCATGTTCTCCGCATCTACTTAACTACAGACTTTTTAAGGCACCCATATAGTTGTTGTTTAAATAGATGCTTCAGTTTAGTTAGCTAAATGTTCCTTTACTTTGCAGCACTTTTCTGTAACTACAAAGGGGAACGTACAGCAGGGTGGTCTACGGTACCAACCCGTACCCTCAAACATTTCATATGTCATCAACCGCTGATAATTTATGTATTTCCATGTCATGTGTGTCATATCCCGGACTTATTTATTTGTCCAACCTGGCCCAGTTCAGTGACTTGTTCTATGATATCACTGCATGTTAACACAGATTTCGCGGGTGTTTAATGACGTGCCCACAGACACCTATTGATCCAAAGCAGGATTCATAGATGAAGAAGTAGCCTCCAACACCTTGTGTTTTTTTGTTTTTAAATAAGGTAATAATAATGGTTAATACACAAATCCTATGAACCTGGTAGCCAAAGCTTCTAAAATCCTATGCCTAGGACCTAATGGTAGATGTTTTGGCTTTCATTGATTTCCACGTATGGGACCCTTCCTGGCTCTTAAAGGATCAAGCCTGTTTCTAAAACTTCCTAGACCTATTCATACCTATAGAACAGGTATCTGTGGTGATAGGATGGTTACAGAAACACCAAAAATGTGCTTTTATGAGAGATTTGAGAGAAAAGTTCACTGTACCAAACAAACAGGTACGGCGAGACGTTTGTAAATAGAAAGGCACCAAACGCTATAAATAGAGAAGAATCTCTTGAAATCAATGAGAGTCCATCCCACCCAATGCACCCAAGGGACTGAGTGGACCCCCCCGCCCGCAGCATTCGCAATATCATCTTCAAAAAAGACAAACTACAAACCAGAATATTGATCACAAAAAAATGCTTTTAGCTTCGGCAATGGCTTTAACCGGTTTTAAGGACAAACATTTACAATTCTCAAGACAATCATGCAGAGTTCATCGCTCTCGCTATGTAAAGGGACACCGGATGCAGACGGCTTCTCTGAGCCCGGGTTCCATGCAGTGGAAGCAGCCGTTCATTATCCTTACCTGTAAGCTGCCTCCTGACATCAGTTAAGCCGGAGGTGCCTGATATCGGCACACGCAGGGACACAGTGTGTTCAGGTACTCCGGGCAAAGCATTCAAACGCATAATATCAATAGTGTGCATTATTAAGGATTGATATAGATTCATTTTGTGGGCCGTCAGCTGCTAAACAACACATTTATTTCATTGTATTGGGTTTGTTATTTTTTTATATTTTTAATGCTGCCATGTATGAGCATGATGTCAAAACACCATACCGACAGGCTGGCGCAGAATGTTGGTGACTACGCATCCCATTCTCACCACTGGTTTTCTCTAAAATAGATGTGTACTACGTTATATGTATTTCTCTTATACTAAGGTATCCTCGATATTCTCTTGTATTAACGCACCACATGGTCTCTAATTGTTTTAGAACACATTTTAGAAGTTACCAAAAATAATTGGAAATACTTTTACTGCGGTAGCTGCAACCGTTACATACATATATATATACCGGTATATACAATACAGACATTCGCAAGCACAGCGAGACGTTTTTGAGATACTGCAAAAAGCCATGGTGGAGCCGGACCCAATGAAAAGGTCTCATTTTTTCTGAAGAGGGGGATAAGTAGCTCTCCTGAGTGCCCACCCCCTCCTCTATTGACGATTTCAGTGATCCCAACCCATGCGGGACGGACCAAGAAGATCCGGCCCCCCTGGGGAGGGAAGGAAGGGGTTGCATGTCCCTTGTAGAGTGCGACCCCCAAAGAAACGTAGAAGGGGATCTAGTGTAAACCCGGGCCTTATAGCACCTTTTTTGGTTTTCTTCACAGCGGAGCGTGAAAGTGTGATGCTAGAGTTAATTTAAACAGTAGGATATACATTCTGTCTTCCGGTTTGAACCACTGACCTCTGAGCAGGTGCTCGCACCCAGATTACCGTATGACTGACGCGTAACCCTAGGGAATAGGCAAAAGGAGACAATCTTTTCCGTAACCTCAAGAACGAAGGTCATCCAATACTGGAGGTCAATCTACTTTCTAATTTTGTGGCTACAAAACAAAGACGAAGCAAAGTTCTCTACCACAAAAAGAAGAAAGATGGATTATTATAGCATCATCTTCATTAATAATGCATTTCCTCATGCGGGACTTCAAAATTGGCAATGGGGAAACTTTCCTAAAATCTAAATATAGACATATGGCCAAACTCTGCACCAGAATCGATCTTTATAATTTACTCCGACCGTAACCTACAGAAAAATCCCTTTCATATCATGAATTTTACCAAAATGTCCAGATTTTGATGGTTATAGAATCAGAAAATGACCCAGGCCAAAATATTCCTTCTCTTTTATTACCTTAAGCTTTAGTTTTTCAAGCAAACCTTAAATTAAAATACATTTTGATTAAACTTCTGATTTTCACTAAATTAAAGATCTGTTCATCGTCTTGAGCTTTAAACGATTTGTCAGCTGAATCATGAAGAATAGGATGTTCCGTAGCTCAGGAATGCATCCTAAACAGGAATGTGTTTTTAGTGAATACATGTACGCTGGCCAACTGTCTACAGTTTTTAGGCCCTGTCTCCTCTCATCAACCTCAAAGTGCTTTGGATGCACAAATGGGACGCCGTCTTTGTGCATGAAGGCAACTGGCAAATTATTTAAGCATCTTGCATGGTTCATGTCTATGCCGATATACTTGGCACATTACAGCCATGTACCAGGTGATGGCTGCCCGTGGATGGGTTCAAAATGTTTAATACAGTCGTGGTGCTGCTCCCTATACTCTGAATTTAATATATAAAATAAACATAGAATTAGAAACATCATCCCATTAATATTCTCCATAGACATTAACCTGTTTTAGTAAGTCCGAGTACATCACGTGTCACGGGGCTGGCCATACATATACCCAACACGCAACATATGAAACGTCCATTTGGTTTGGGGGCAAACTATTGAGGAAGTTTTACCGCACCTGGCTTCTGTTTATGTGACTCGTTTTGGACAGCAGGTCAATTATAAAAAGTATTTCCACGCTCCCTGCAACTCAATCATTGTGGGGGATGCATGCAGGGCACAGAATCCCTAAAACTGGAAACGCCAGCCCTTATACATACCCCCGGAGCGTGTGCAGTAATACCCTTCACATGACACACGTGTATACTTGTAACGTGTAACAGCTTGTTTGTGCATCAATACGGCTTTTTAACATAACTGGCATTTCCTATAAAAGTTCAACACTAAATAATCAGCCCCTGACTCTGTGTTTCACATTGTATTCCAGTTTCATCCATTTCACCTCCCTAATCATCTCCAACGTACACTGTGCTGTATAAATGTATGTACACGGTATATTCAGTATATATATATATATATATATATATATGTACATTGTATATGCTGTATATATAGCTACACTGTGTATATATATATATATATATATATATATACATATATACACTCTGTATATACTGCATAACACTGTATTTGAGAAATATATATATCTACACTGTATATATTTTATGTATATATATAAAAATATATGCACACTATTCATACTGTCTGTGTACATATACTACAGGCGGTAAGACGTTGCTCTGTACAGCTGCGGTGTCGGTATGACTCACACACGGTACACGCCATGTTCTCCGGCTGTGTGCGGCGCCGCCCGCCCTCCTGTCTCAGTGCGGCGGGGCACGTACAGCTCACCTGCCTCTCTAGTGTCTCGGAAACGTCGCATGAGGTGCGGTTTAGCCAATCGCGATAAGAGCTACTGCGGGTGACGCCCTGTAAGGGGCGTGCCGCGGTTATAGGAGGACGGCGGCTTTGCTATATAAATACTGCGGAAGCGCTGTTAGTCTTCTGCGTTTATTCCAACTAGGAGAGAACACACTTGATTGACAGGTAAGGATAAACAGGAGCTGTCAGTGCGCAGGCCCGCTGCCGCAGGTACAACGCTGCCGCAGAGCGCATCTTTCTGTATACGTTATTGTTTATTGCTGGTGTTTGGGGCGCGTTGCATTATTATTACTGGCCCCCTCAGCATCTCTCTGGACAGGATGCCATGTCTTAAGATGGCCACAGCCCTTGTTGCTGTTCGCCCGGCTCAGACTGCAGCATGCCAGTCCCGTCTTTAAGAGTCGTATTAGTCCTCTTATGCTGATTAGCGCTGTTGCTATGATACGCCCCCCCCCCCGGTAGCACTGCCCTCCTGCTGCTCTGTTATGTGATGATCATAACTGCATGTGACAGGTGATGGCATCTGCAGATCAGGGCCATGTTTCAGGGGGCTTGCCTAGCATGCCCTGGGTACAAAGGTGTCCTGCTCTGGGGCAGGAATGTGCCGCCTTGGGCAGCTCCGTAGGGCTGTGACAGATGCTGGGCCCTCAGCTGCCGCCTGCCAGAAATAGAAAGTCACTTACATGGGCTTCTCTCTACTCGCTAAGACGCATTAGCTTTAACCTCTTCCTTACTGGATGGAGCCTGCATGCCCATTGCAGTGGAAACACCCCCTCAAGTGCCATCCTCCATGCAGCTTTCTAAGCTGAAATGACAGAAGAGGCCTTGGCTTTCAAAGAGTTAAAGCCATTCAGTTTTATGTAAGTTTTCAATCATTCACCCAAACGCTGGCATTAAAGCCAAAGCCAATTAACACTTCAGTAGGAGCAGTTGGGGTACACTGTGGTATTCTGTGGGGCAGGAAACGCTCTATCAGGGTAGATGCTTAAGCTCCGGAATAAATACACAGTAAGGAAATGAATCAGCGGTTGCTATGGGTGCTTAACAGTGGAAAATTCCATTTTTTTTCCTTTCCCCCAAGGGATTCTGATGTCGTGTTCTAGAAGTAAATGTCTGATCCCCGGCAGTCGCTGCTGTTTAGTGCATGTTGGCTTATAAACCAGTTGGCGTAGGTTGTTTAGCCGCTAATATGGCAACAGTAACAGGACTTGCATGCTCTTTCTTCCCGTTACCTGTGAACAGGTTAACTGGGTGGGGTGGATGGCGTCTGGCGCTGGAGCTTTTATTGACTCGCGTATCGGGTAACGTTGGCCGTGTATGTAGGACGTGGTACAGCTGCAGTAGAATGATGCCCCCGCTAGCCCCCTCTGGCATTAGACCCCTTAACAATTGCTTGTAGCCTTTTAATTTATTCTGCTCGGAGACAAATTCTTTATAACTGTAATACTTTGTATGACCAGCTTGGCAGTTCCTTAAGGCTCTTGGCCTTCTGTCAAGTGGTTTCCTCTTGCCCAATATCAGTTTACAGGATCATTGCATAACTAATTATATCTCTGGCTTTCTCCTGTTGATCAGATGGCTGCAGGAGGCTGTTGGGGGGGTAAAGTTCCCAATGCAGGCCCAGTTGTCTGCGTGGCTGAGTTTTAATGCCTCCCGTGACTAGTGAATTGCAGAGTTTGTCACGGTGGTCCGATGTGAAGATATAAAGTAGCGGCATTTCCAGAGTATCTCGTAACTGTTCGGTGTGTAGCGTGTTAATGCTGCAGACCTGTCCTGACCTCAGGTGCGATTTATATCACAGCTTCATGTCTACCTGGTTGGAAGAGGACTGTAAGGCTTAATGGCGTATTAAGTGGGGTGTGAAGCGTCGGCTTGGCTGCCCAATGACTTCACTCCTGTGAGTTGGCAGCATCTGGAGAAAGCCGTGAGGAGCGGCACGTTCTCCAGCAGCCCCCATCTCTGAATGACTGTGGGTTTTCCAGTTTGCTGCAGTCTGGGGCCTGCGTGAGCAAGAAAGGAAGTGCGTTTCATGACTAATAATCCTTCCCACTCCCACGGAAATTACACCGCACAGAACCCCTCTGTTCTCTGGCTGCTGCGATGATATAATTCAGTTGTGGCCTTCTATCCGTTGCGTGTAATCAGAGAAGCTCTCGATGAAATCCAAACGTGCCGTTCACTCGATTAGTAATCGTGGAGCTCGCGATCTCCAAACGCTGCACGCCCTGAAATGCCTCTCGGGCGCTGATAATTTGGCAGCTCTGTGAATGTTAACTCTAACGTGCCACTTCTGACAAAAAGTAATTGATTATTTTAAAGGGCAAAACATATTGCATTTAAATCCCTGCATCCATCGCAGTAAGGTCGTTCTGAAGGTCACAGGATATCTAAAGCTATAGATCAGCAACTCCTGCAGCTATGTAGGGTGAACGTGCCAATTAACATGTTACATGTCTACTACATGCAGTTGCACATGAGGCCAATTACTTTTGAGGTCTCTAGGTTCGCACCCCACCGCTTTCTCCTGGTGATCGCACATCTTTCCTGCCCCATCAACACTATCTTATCACTGTGATGCTGCGGTGAACGGGCCGCGTGAGCTGGTACTTTGCAGGGATGCTTAATCTTTCCTGGTCTGGACGGGTGAAATGGAACACAAATAGTTTCCTTATATCAAAGTGCTTGATTTTTATAATGTTAATTTTGCTAATCCATTAACCCTTTTTTGTCTGATAAAACGTGTGTGCCAGATGCGTGATCTAGAGGGAGTTAGTTGGTATTATGGATGCAGTGATGGCGAGCGCACCCTGCTGCCTTCAGCTACGTGTAGGCATGGATGTGCTGAATGCAGAAATGTCTGACTGGTAGCCGCCTGCTATTGGCTAAATCCGTGGCTTTCACTAGGGCGCCTTTGATCTTCTCCATTGGTTTGCCGTTTCAAAAAGTGAGCCTGCGACAGACAGGGTTAACTGTTCTGGGAAATGCTGCATTGCTGTGACGTGCAGGAGGAGGTGCTGCATGCAAGGGAGAGCAAGCGAAGGTCGGGCACAAGGACATTTTGCTTACTGTACAGCGTCTGCAGCAGTAAAGCTGGATGTAAAGAGCCCGACCTGCTAACCTGATGTAAATGTTCTGTGTGTTGGTGCCGGCTCAGCTCCTCTCCTTCCCCTCGTTCTAGTGCTAGCAGTCGTTTAGCAAATGTTTGCCTGTTTTAAGTAAAATGTCGCCTGTTAGAACATTGACCTACTTCCCTGTCTGGCGTCGGCCTACATATTTATAACGTGGGACTGGATGTCAGGATTTGATGTTGGATGTAATTTCTATGTTCATCTGGCCCACCTGGTTCTATGTGGAAAGTCTTTTTGTGCTTCTGTCTTTATTTCCTAGTATAAAGGCGTATAACCCTGTGCCGAGATGTGACATTCCACCCAATTTCACCTTCACAATTCGTTCATTTAGGAAACTTGATTTTCCGGCTGTATTTTCTCTGCCCTTTGATAAGCAAATGTAAAGTTTGTTCACAAAAATCCTTAAGTGAGTTTATCTTTTAATTTCATAACATGGATAATGAATTCACACTTTTTTGAGGCAAAAAATTGACATCTAAAAGTAGTTTTACTGATTACTAAAATGATGAATTGTGTTCCTTGATATATTTTAATTCTTCACCCTTCACAGAACATCACCATGTCTATCCTGAAGGTCCATGCCCGTGAAATCTTTGACTCCCGTGGGAACCCAACAGTAGAGGTTGATCTGTATACAGGCAAAGGTTGGTAATGTGCTGTTACAGAAGAAAGTGGTTGACCTTCATGACACATTCTAAAGGGCCATCCATTGAAAGCATCAAACAGTCATACAAGCCACTACGATCATGTTTAACGGACTGCTGGACAGAATTCTTCTTGAGGCTCAGAAAGCTTGTGATTGGGCATCTTTTTTCAGTATTGCCCAATGAAGGGCATCTTTTTCTGACTAATCCATAGGATATGTAGATGCACACACAGCCATCTCCTAAAGACATCCTGCATGCTCATTTCCTAAAGATCAAAGAGCTGCGTTTAAGGAGTCAGATATACTCCATGCTTCTCAGCCACTGTTCAAGAAAACACAGCAGGTCTGTCACTTCCATTATTTCAATGAAACCCTTAAATACCCAACAATCAAAGCACTGCTGTCTGTAAAGCTATGGAAATTTCCATTCTCTGTGATATATTCTTCTGTGGACTTGTCTCTGGGCCAGACTATCCTCTGCCCGATTGGTGTTATGTTTAGGAATTTGTCCGCGTTCATTAGCGTTGCGATTTCAGCCACTAATGCGTCCGGGCATTTGTTATGATAACCCAACCAGTCTCGTTGTGGCCAAATGGTCACCAACAAAGCTTTAGTTGAACTGCGCTTCGCGGATCTGAAGAGGAATTTCTAATAGGTCAGCATAGTATATAGCACGCCTGGGTTGAAAATGAGATGTACAACTGGGTAGAGCCTGGATTTCATTGAGTGTTGACCTTAAATGCTTAACTGTTTCTATGAGCTCAGACCCTCCTTTTCTGTCTCCCAGGTCTATTCCGGGCAGCTGTCCCTAGTGGTGCATCCACCGGTATTTATGAAGCCCTTGAGCTCAGGGACAATGACAAAACTCGCTATCTCGGCAAAGGTAAACACCATTTTCTATTTTTTCCCCGCTGTCGGCTACAATGTAGCACATTGAGCACTATGAGTATTCTATGTATTCACTAATAAAATCTTGTGATCACTTGTGCAGCCTCTGGCTATTGTAAGCATATAATATGGACAATAAGTACACAAAGGTTGGGGGGGGGGGCTTAAACAAGGGATGTTCTCTGCTAGAGAATGTTTTTACAACTCTGGGGTTTAAGGGGTACCAGACATACAAACTCCCTACAGAAGCCAATCATCAAATGGATAGGCAACGAAAGCTCCTGGCACAGATGAGACCGGAATACATGCCCAAATTGGCTCTGTATAGACAGCTTGCGTCCACCAGGTGAAACCCTAGATGCCTGGGCACAGTTCTTGGTTGCCGTGGTAACTTATCGGGTTTGTTCTAGTTTAACTTCTTGATATTTTTCTATGTATGAAAAAGGGGGTGACTGGGATGGCCAGCTGGGTTTCTGATCACAAGAATGCTGCGTAAATAGTCATTAGACCTGATTAAACCAGCCTTAATCATGTGATCTAATTGGCATACTACTGTATTAAGGTTGTCTTATCACATTTCCTGTTTGCTCTCAGGTGTGAAAAGAGCTGTGAAATATGTAAACGAGTTTCTGGGACCCGCTTTATGCACCCAGGTAATGGGAGTCTGTGCCTACTCAGACTTCCCACTGCATGGGTTTGACACTAACTTCTCCAAGATGGCATTCCTAGACGGCCTACTACCCAGTATTGCATACACTGGGGCAGAGGGGGGACATAGGGGAGACTCTTTGCAATCTCTGTGCCTTAAAGCTATTGAATATCAAAAGAATACAAAGGAGCTGCATGTGGAGATGCTGGTCTAGGAATGCCTCTGGAGCATGCAGGTGTGATCAGTGCAGTGATTGAATGTGCTTGTCCCTTCCAGGTGTCTCTAAAGCAGTTGATCACATCAATAATACCATTGCACCAGCACTGGTTGGAAAGGTATGGGTTCCTGTTCTACTAATTCTCCTAATGCTGCCCTCCTGTGCAGTAGGGCAAAGCTCTGCATTTTTTACATATACTTGAGTATTAACTGCATTTAGTGTGAATGTCTGTTTAGGACGGGCTTTGGGGAGGGCTTGGTGGTTTGTTGTGCATATGTAAGCTGTGTTACAGTCTGTATAAAGAGCAACTGTGGAGCAAGAGATCTACATAAGCCATTGCCCTGTGAATAGCATATCCCCATTTAGCTCTATGCACCTGCGCTGTACAAATACTAGTGACTCCTCACAGCCAGGTGAGTTTTTATTGCAAGGTTGCCGACACTGAAGCACTTGTCTGAATATATATACTAACCAACCAGTGTCTGCAAAAGCTATAAAAACTAGTATGTGAAGCAACTTGCTGGTTCTAGATGTACAGCAGCAGGTGTGACGGAATCGGCTCGAAGAGACCGTCTGGAGTCTGCAGATTAGAGCAGTAAGGAGTGGGCCAGCTTTTATAGCTGGTAACCGACACCACGCTGCCCAGGGGCTCAGAAGTGTCTTCTTCCTTAGCGTCTAGATTTGCTGCCAGTTATCTTTAGAACAGATTACCAGTGTAGAACTAAGGCAATGAATCTTAAATACGTTCTAAGGTGCAACACTTTTTACAAGAGCCTTGCATACAAAGCATTTTTGATGGCAGTCTTGCCCTGCTGGTTTATCTTTTTTTTTTTTTTTTTTTTTTTTTTTAAATAGAGTGTAACAGTCGTTGAACAGGAAAAAATCGACAAACTTATGCTGGACATGGATGGAACTGAGAACAAATGTAAGTATCCTGGGTGCAGCTGTCCATTCAACAAAACACTTCATTTCAACTAAGCTGTTAAATACCCATGTGTCCCTAAAGCTAGGGAAGCTTTGATTCTTTGTGAATGGATCATATCTGTTCTAGCACTCAGGAGATGTACCTAAGTGCAATGTTCATTGAGTCAGGTTTGTATCATGTCTCATTCCAAAAACATGGTACTTAACTGAAATGTTTCACCATTGGAGCATTTGGCCAAAAAACCACCCCTACATAGACCTTACGATGCATTGTATACTTGCAAAGTAACGTGCAGATTACACCTGTATTTAAATAAAAGGTAAATTATCAAAGCGTATTACGTGTGTTCATTGCTGCTTGATACTTTTTACCTCTTAGCCAAGTTTGGTGCCAATGCGATCTTGGGAGTATCCCTAGCAGTGTGCAAAGCAGGAGCAGCTGAGAAAGGTGTTCCTCTGTACCGTCACATTGCAGACCTAGCTGGAAACCCTGAGGTCATCCTCCCTGTTCCGGTAGGTGTCCAGCTGTGGTTTTCTCTTCTTGCCTTTACATTGAAACTGCTACAAAATACCTTGGAAAGCTTACAATGTGCCAACTGTCTCCCAGGCCTTCAATGTAATAAATGGTGGTTCCCATGCTGGAAACAAACTGGCCATGCAGGAGTTCATGATCCTGCCTGTGGGTGCAAGCACTTTTAAAGAGGCCATGCGTATTGGAGCAGAGGTTTACCACAACTTGAAGAATGTCATCAAGGACAAGTATGGGAAAGATGCCACCAATGTGGGTGATGAGGGTGGCTTTGCTCCCAACATCCTGGAGAACAAGGAAGGTAAGCAATGGCTTGTTTAATATTTTATGTATCTCAAAATGTCCATTTGCAGATTCTGTAGCTTTATTCCAATAGTAGAAGCCCCTACTCTGGCAAGCTTGGTTTATAAGGTTAATGATTGCCACTTCAACTCGGGGAAAACACAATGAAGTAGAAACTACACTGTTGCCATACTTGGCACTGCTTAATTCCCGTGTGTGTGTGTATATGCCCCCCACAATTAAAACCAGTTTTTGAATAGTGAATGTGTAATATTGGTATGTGGGTCAGCTGTTACAGTACTGTAACTGTATGCTGGCAGGAAGACTTGAATTTGTGTAATATGAGATGATGACCTGATCTAAACTTAGCTCTAGGTGACTCCAAGCTTTGGGCATGCCAAATAGAACCGTCAGCATTTGGAAATGACCCCACCAGCAATCCTAGCTTTACCTTTAGTCAAAGGTGTGAACTCTGTAAAGCCTGTACACAATTATCTATTGTGTATCCAACTTTCTCCAGTCTGATCACTGTTTAACAATGAACTAGCGATGAAGGCCGAACGGCAGGGTAGAGATCTGGAGAGCTTTTCCCATTAAACACACATTCTAATCTAGAGGTGGGTGTGTGACACTTGCAGGCTTGGTAAAGCAGAACATTGTCAGGCATTTGGTGTGGCAGAGTAACAAGTCCTGCCTTCTGACAAAACGGCCAAAGCTTTTCTACCGATCTTCTGTCATGTAGTGACCAGCAAAATACTCCCATGTGCATGATATTTTGACTGGCTTTTGACCTCTGCTCCCATGTAGCTGAATATTTACCACTGTGAAGAATAGAGCTTTCAGTTTCATCTGATCCACTAGAGTACCCCTCCCCAACACAACTTGTTGGTCCCTTCTCCCGTCCCATGCATATTGTGTAGTCCTAATCCAGGTACATATGTAATATTTTGTGTATATAAACAGCTCTGGAGCTCCTGAAGACTTCAATCAACAAAGCTGGTTACTCTGATAAGATTGTCATCGGAATGGATGTTGCAGCTTCAGAGTTCTACAGGGATGGGAAGTATGATCTGGACTTCAAGTCACCAGATGACCCAAGCAGATACATCTCACCTGATCAGCTGGCTGATCTGTACAAGAGCTTTGTGAAGGATTACCCAGGTATGTTTGGCACAAGTATCTTAAATAAAGCAATTTGTTTTCAAACAAAAGGTGTCTGGGGATTCAACTAATTAAACATACTTCCTTATGTTATGTGACTGCAATAAGGGAATGTCATGCTATTTAATTCTATTACCTGGCTACCAGACACTGACTTAATTTGGCAGATCTAGTAGTCTCTGTATTTTAGTCCATCTTCTGCATGTAACAGTGGTGTATTTTAGGGTACCTAGATCAGTGCTGGACACTCCCTGGCTTATTGGGCTTTGGTTTTAGCTCCCTTGTAGGTTGTTAAGGACTGTTTTTTAGTAATGTTTCTCTTCCTGCTCTAGTTGTTTCCATTGAAGATCCATTTGATCAGGATGACTGGGCAGCCTGGTCAAAGTTTACAGGCAGTGTTGGAATCCAGGTAGTTGGTGATGACCTGACTGTGACCAATCCCAAGCGTATTGCCAAGGCAGTGGAAGATAAGGCATGTAACTGCCTGCTTCTTAAGGTCAACCAGATCGGCAGCGTCACGGAATCCTTGCAGGCGTAAGTAAAGGCCCATTAGGCTGTAGGTTAAATATGCTCAAAGATGAGCTGTATACCAAAACGTTAATTGCATGCAAGCAAATAATCCTTAGATCTCCCACTTTACTTTAAGCCAATAGAACATGTGGGGCAGCACCTTAAGTATATACTTGGTTTAGCAGCTAAAGTGCCATAGCTGGGTAATGGTAGATTCTGCAAATGCTACATATTGTGAAGCCATTTTAAAGACTTGTTTTCATTAGTAGCAATGTTATAATCTTTTGCCAGTCTCTTTACAACTTGAGATCCTTGATAGGGTGAAACTGCCTAGAACATCTGTGAATGATAAATGCATTGTACTCCTGCAGATGTAAGCTGGCTCAGTCCAATGGCTGGGGAGTGATGGTTAGTCACCGTTCTGGAGAGACTGAAGACACATTCATCGCTGATCTGGTGGTTGGCCTTTGCACTGGACAGGTAAGATTTGGTGAAATGGGCTAATGACCATCTTGGGTAAGAATTGACTAAAATGGGTGTGTAATAAATAACTTGTATTTTTGTTGTAGATTAAAACCGGTGCCCCATGCAGGTCTGAACGACTTGCAAAGTACAACCAGTTGCTCAGGTGAGTAGGTGGGATGTAATCTGTATGAACTTTTAATCTAGTATTTGGCAAACCCAAAGTTCATATGGATTTCCATATGAAGTTACTTCATGTGAAATTGTTCTAGGGCAAGGCATGTTATATTGGCACAGCCATGGGCCTCTGCTTAATCCCTGCTTAGACTCCCCCCACCCCACAATAAGCCTTATGCCATCATAATGTCTCCCCATTGACTCTGGCATCCTAGCCTGCCATGCGACACTAGCTCCAGTGCTGACACTCTAGATGGAAGTCAAGGACATTACTATGTATTATATACCTGGCTAAAACAGCAGGTTCTCGCTATGATGCGGTTAAGGTTTTAAAGACCAGTCTAGGAAGGCAAATTTTGCTCAAAAGACGAAATTGTTAATGTAGTTGGCATAAAATGACAATATATGTACACAGCCTTCATACAGATATCTGATAGTTAATACACTAAAAATAAGCATATTAAAAGTACAAGGGCAGCAGACTTGTTTTCTGTATTTTCAGAACTGCTTGGAACTTTAGACACGAGCGACATTTCTCAGGATTGCAAAATCTGCAGATAGACTTTGTTCTCTGTAATGTGGTTAGATGTGCACAAACAATCGGAAATGTTAACTGCTTCATTTCTTTTAATAGGATTGAGGAGGAGCTGGGCAGCAAGGCACGCTTTGCTGGCAAAAACTTCAGAAAGCCAGTCTTCAACTAAATGGATATCTTAAAGCACTTATCCACCTGATGTAGTCACCATAACCTAGAGGAGAGGCGTGAACACTTCTGTGCTGGAGAGGCTTATTCTTCGGCAATAGTAGTCATGGTTCATCCCGAGCCTCATCACTATCCTGATTCTGACCTTCCAGTTCCTGAAGCTTTGCTGCTCATTAGGATGATTCCTTGTTTGTGTCACTCTCGGTGCCTGCATGTTGTCTGTGTTTCTTATCGTGGTTATGGTCCTGAACACTTCAATCTGGTCTAATGTCATCATCAAGTTGTGTTGCAGTTTATCGGGAGGCTAGTTAATGGTCAGGAAACTGTAGTTTACAAAGAGCTAATAAACTCTTTTGAAGGTGTCTTCGTGTTAATCCTAATTTGGTTTTACATGGCAGATCAGCTTGTTCTGTCTACTGCTTCTGCGCCAGAAACGTGTAACAGCCACGCAGCGTACACGCTAAAACACACAAACTACCGTATACAAATAACCCTGCGCAAGAATGACACCCAAATAAATGGATACATTTAATAATTCAAATATATTGAATTCACATATCTATTGGCCACCTCTATATATCTATTTTCTTAGTAGTCTGTGCACACTAAGAACACGCCTTACAAATGCCCGTTCCACTTTTTGTATGGGGCACAGTGGCATATAGGGGGTTTAAGGCATTTATGGGGCAAAAAAAAAAACCTCAATCATAGCTTATTGAACAAAATAGTTTACATGAATTAACATTTACTGCTAACTTTTTTTTTTTTTTTTCCTATAGGGAACATCCTATATTCAGGCTTTTTCTTTATATTCAGTGCACACTGGCGGTTTCAATAATTGGGCATGCTGGGTTGTAGCCGTTTGGCTGACTGCCACTCACTATAGATACGATGCGGGATTTAGTGAAGTTTGTTTTACAAAGAGCAGTAAAAACAGGCAATGGAAAAAAGATTACACCAGGCTTCTGACTTATTTGGTGTCAAATACTGGTATTCCAGCAGTAACCAGGGAAAGGCCACCTCGGATATGGATCCTCAAAAGAAACATGACCTATAAATTTGACTTGGTCCATTTCCACCCTATTTGAACAAATACTGTGAACAATGAAAACTTAAATTACCACTCAGTGAGTGACAGCAAAAAAAATTATCTTGGATAAAATCTCACAATTTGGACAGTTTGTGTTGCCCACAGGCAAAGGTACAGAAATACCAGTCCGAACACTAGCCATTTACATGTCCTGGTCAACCACTTTTCCTCCTCCATGACCCCCCCCCCCCCTTAATGCCATCAACCTTATATATCCCCATCTCCATGCTGGCCACAGTACTTATTTTCCTCCCTGTGTTTTCATCCGTATTGTTCCTTCACTCTGCTTTTTTTTTATGCCTTTTATTAGAAACATGGCTGCTTCAAACAATGTTAATTCATGCAACACATAATCATTAAACCCTGGTAGCCTGAGAGCTTTAAAGAAGATACTTGGTATATTCTTTATGAACCCCATTCGTAATAATTTTACTCATTTAGTTACGTTGTATCGGCATCCATTGGGTTATTGGACGAAGTTGAAATAAACGTCTCTTTATGTGATGTATTTGGCTTCTTGCTGGTTTGGGACAAATTACTGTATTTGACTACAGAGAGAACAGAAAGACTTGCTTATCGATATAAAAGATTTTTAGATCAATGGCTTTTCCAATAAATTTGCCATATAGCCATACAATGAATTACTTTGAGGCCTTGTAACATATAATAAATAAACCTCACACTGCCTGTTCTCTGCTCCATTGATTTTTGGCCATAGTAGTTAGAAGCGGCTTTCAAGGTAACTCCTATATTCAAGGTTGCAAATTAAACGGAGCATTTGCTGGGGGGGGGGTGTCAATAGTGCAATGTATTGATCCATCTGAAAACTGCTGCCCTGGGCTCCATAGTTTCCTTCTGCCCGGCCCCGGTCGAACTTAAAAGGCGAGCACCGGGATATGATGTCATACTCTGGTCCTCCGCCGTAAGGACAGTGACGTGAAGGAGCTGCCACTGCTCTGGGTTAGGCCTAGGGAAGTGTCGTAGATAAATATGCTTCTCATTGGAAGACACTATTCTTAAACACAATAGATTCTACAATTAATATATATTTTAGTGTTTTAGACTTCTGAAATCAAGAGATAACTAAGGTAAACTTGCCATATTGGTCTATCAATAACGCGACTACTTCTCCTATGGCTGCTGTTCGACTCAATTTTACTGATCTTTGACCAGCCTCGGGATTGTAGAGTAGACATAGAACATTCCTATTAACCGGCTTTCTCCAGAGACTTCCAAAGGTTTGCATTTTCAGAGACCATAACACAAAGGCTATTAGTTTATCAGTCTGCCTTAATGAATATTTTATTTAAAATGTTAGTCCGTAAGCACTAGAGGGCACTGGCTGCATGGGATACTGGCTTACAATTAATTGAGCGATCAAGTGAGTATTTTAGCCTGGTAAATAGTCAGATTTACTACTAATCTAAAGTAAAATATAATTTTTCAGCAATACAAGAAGATATGATTTAAAAAATACTCACGTATTGCAAAAAAAATATTCCTTGTGCTTCTACATACTGAGTTTGATGAAAATCTTCCAATTTATTTAGCCATTTTGCTTCATTTTAGATTGTATGTACATTGGCTCCCTCTACTGGTAATGTCACATTTTACACTTACAAAATATTACTTTTTTTCTGCTTTACATCCCCTGCATGCAGATCCGCAGCTGTATTATTAGTAGTAGTCAGGGCTTGTATAGCAGCACAAATACCATGATAATTTGCCATGAGGTGCAACAAGCTTGGGACCCCTGTGTCTACAACGAACAAAGTGTTTCAACATTCCATAGGAATAAATGTGTCTTAAGCAGTGACGTCTTCTAGCCTAGGCTGACCAGGACAGTGGGACAGATGGGGCCACAGATGCTGCTGCCCTGGGTTAGACTTAGAGTAGCGCTGAAGGTAAATACATCACTGGTCTTAAGCCAAATTGTTTTTTCTTGACTCTGCATATTGACATTTGCTTAAATTATTTAATTTGTGGTCAAACTAAACATTGCTGGTAGCGTGTTGATCTCCTCGATATACTGTACTAGAGCAGCCCATTCTGCATTTGCCCTGCAACCATGAATTTCACAGTCAGCATATGAGATGGTTGCAGGAGAAGACAGCTGCCCTCTGACGGCACAAGCTTTCACAGATTGATGGAGCGCAAAGCTGAACTGCTGGAGATATGGGTCAAGGTTGCATGGACTCCATGTGGAGTTTATGTGCATGTGTCTTACACTTATGATATATAAGGCTCATGCATCTTCTAATCTCATTACCTTTACATCATCTTATATGCATACCCGGGAACTCTCCAGGTTTTACTCGGAGACCCCGGGAGGCACACCGCTTCTCTGGCTCTTCGGGTTGACACCCAAATGTTCCGGTCAGCGGGTAGTCCTGGCCGCGTCCCACAAGGGTAGGCTCCGGCTAGCCGGAATCCAAAAGTCTCCAAGTATACTTATGTGTCTCCATAGCACCAATTAAATATAATTGTAATAAAAAATATTATTGGTTATGATTTCCCGGATTTATTTTATTGTATAATCTTTAACAGCTATTAGGGGCAATCACTGTGGAATGGTCCAATGATGGGTTAATGGGTATCAAAAGCATAGTCATGTAACAAGCCAGGGTTAGTAATTGGTTAACAGGTATCAGAGTAAATGCCAAAGCACAAGCCGAAATCCAAAAGCAAAACCAAATACGCAGCCGAAGTAGGAAAAAGGTGCCTCAGAGTCCTGATAAAATTGGGTGCGGGTCTCTGTAAGTTAATGTAGTCGGGTGCCCGAGTCACTGGATGCCAGCTGTAGCCGACAGCGGAAGGGGTGAGACAGCTTCAGGATGCATGATTCTTCTCACCTGGCGAACAGCAGACCCCCGCAAGAAGACCTGGAAACGCCGGGGAACGCGTTGGCTGGACGGGATCGGGGTCAGTGCCGTTTCCGACACTAACATGACTCTTATGCTGCTTGTGATTCCTATGACTATTGGAAGGTTTTCACATTTTTTCTTTCTTTCTCAATATTTTGATATTTATTCTTGAAACATCTGTTTATATATATATATCACTTCTGTTGAGTTGATTTTGTTTTTATTTTTTTCTGCTCTGGTGATGATGATATTTGGGGATATCCTCTGTATATTGGCCTGGTTTATGATGACAGTGAACAATCTCAACTAGGATGGGGAAGCCTCACCATGGCCGAGATTGGAGCAGAAATAGTAGGAGAGAAACCATTCCCCGTTGCATTCCCCTATGTAGCGCGTGTTTGGGTTGGGTGGGCTTGACAGATTTCAACAGCATCCTCAAGGCTGAGTGAAAATCCCAAAACTCCAGAGACAGAAATATTTTATATTCCAGAAGGCAACGAAAGGACACTTTATCATAAAATGTGGAGGATGAGACACCCGGAGACTGCAGCGTGAGTCTTTCAGAGTACATGCGGGGGCAGCCCATACTTATCCTGCAACCATCAATTTCAGTCGGTGTCTAAGGAGATGGCTGCAGAGGACCGCCAGCTGCCCTCTCTGCCAGCACCAAGAGTTAAAAGATAATAGGCCACAAAGAGCTGAACTGTTGGAGGTATCGGTCAGTCTTGCAATGTGTACTTTATAAGCTTGTCACAAATTACAATGCTTGACTATTAAAGCTTATACGTCTCTCTGTGATGTTCCATCAGCTTATGGGCCCCCCCAACCCCATCAACATTCCCTTACAGGAGCAGGAATTAAACAATATGTGCCTCTCTGTATATGCGCTCCATGCTATGTAACCATACCTGAGAAATCTCCGGGTTTTGCCCAGAGACTCCGGGTCAGAATCCCCGGGTCACAGGAGCGGCGTTGAGGCACGCCCCACTCCCCTTCCAATCACATTCAATTATCCTGCAGTTGGGGCAAGCCCGGCACGCCAAGTCAATGGACTGTCCGGTGCCGTTAGCAGGACCGCCCATCGGCATCAACGGGCCGCCCACTGACCTCAGTAGACCCGCCCACCTACATGGGCTGCGGGTAGCTGGAGCCTGGGCCTTAACCTGCCCCCGTCACCAATTATACCCAGCAGATAACGCATGACGGCGCAGCCTGTACAGTATTTGTACCAAATCTCTATAAACGAAGATATTAAGTATCTCTGCGGTATTCAGTAGGCTGTATATCTATCTGTCTCCGAAAGGAACATCACAGAACTAATTTTTTTTATATTACACATATTTAGTTTGACTATTTACCACTTTGTCTTTCCTCAAAATGCCTCCATCGTATGGTTATGTGTTTTTACACTTGTATTATTCTGAAGCGGCAGTGCATTTTGGAATAAAGTGTGCTTTTTTATGTACACAGTTAGGCATCGGTGCACTTTATACTGAAATGTCATCTAAATCATTAATGTCTTGAGGATACATCTCCTGCTGAAAAAATGTCATTTAGCAATCCTATCAAAGCATCAGTCACATCAAAGGGCAAAGCAGAATATTCTGAGCGAGAGAGACGGGGTATAGCCGATCCCGAGCTGTGCGTAGGTCCATAGAACGCGCATGGCCATGATGATCCTTAATTCTATGACTGCACCCAGCAGAAAATCCACTGCAAGGACCTTCCTACCCAAAACTGGTCCATAATTACTTCCAGTATCCTTATCAAGGGTCAGCATCTGATTTCTATTAGTATAATGGACTTATCCTTGGGTGTGTGTTTGTGTGGGATCTTTGTCGAACGTCTGTAACTAAATGCATGTTAATAATGAATACTTAAATACTCTAAAGCGATCTGATGTGCGCTGATCTAATCAGGATAAGGGAACCAAACCCAGGATAAGGTTTGCTGATTATGCAGGATGCTGGAAACAGGCACCAGATGAGATCTTTTAGAATTTTACGAGAGTGAAGGGGATACGTAAACAGGGTTTTTGGTTTCCTCAAAAAAGAAAGAGTTATATAGCGTATTTTCACAGAATGAGAATATTTGAATTGATGAATTGGAAGTTCCACAACCAATTCTTCATCCCCAGTCTGACCCCTTATTACACGAGTGATAGGAGAGATTGTAACAGAACACGCTTCTTTGAACATATATGGTCTGGGATGTGTTAGGAAGAGGTGACACATGTAGTTATGGATCTGCGTCTCTATATATACAGATGTAAAGATTCATGGGTATACTAAACATACCATGCATCGCCTCTGACTTCTTTCATTGCTCTAATCCCCGTGTTTCTCTTGGCTGTCTGCACCTATTTGAAAAAGTTATTAGGTGTTTTATAGATTGCCAGACATTTGATTGGAGATTACATTGGCTGTTTTAAGACTGACTGGCTGGTTAATAAAGATGAGACAAGTGGGAATAGGAAAAGCATTTGGCTGCAACGCCGAGAAAGAGGCCAATGCCGAGGTAGCGGGAAGAGAGAAAACGCTCGCTGCAAACCAAACGCAGGAACCGAGCGTAAAAATATAGTCTATATCAAGTAATACGAGCGCACGCCAAGAACACACTGCCAAGTGAAGACAACTTGCTTCATAAAATGATCCATTCCGTATAAAAGATTGTGTTTCTGGACACGGTAACCCAACAGACATTATGGAGAAGGTCCAGAGGTTAGCCTGCCTTACAAGACATTTAGACGTGTGATGTATATTAAACTGATTTATCCCAAACCAGCCTAGTGCTCCTATAAATCACCATATTTAAGGGAATAATAATGTCAAATGAGTACTGGCATGGAAGGTACAGCAGTGAACCCCTATAGCCCCCCCAACATGTGCGGCGGTAGCCTTATGGAATCCACAGCATGGCTGCTATTTTTTCACAAAAAGGTATCTTACACAAAATCATTTTGCCTGGTTCCATGCTAACTCCCAGACCTGACCTAGCTGGGCTCAGGTCCCATCAGCCACAAACACCATAAGCGTAGAATGATGAGCATGACTGTTGGAACTGGCACGCTACGCAAAACACACTTGACCTTAACCGTAAAGTTGCTTCACGCATTATTTTCAGCCGAGCAAAGAAACGGCTATGAAGATATAGATCTTTAGCGTAGGCAAAGTGTTCGTGGCAGGTAGGGTGTGACGGCTGGGACCCTGTTGAATCACCAATACTCGCAGGTGAGGGTTTTACACGGGTGACAAGTCTTGCTGTTATTCATCACACAATGAGAAGTTATACCCAGCCCTCTGAATATTGGTTCCGGAGCTCAACCGAAGTCATCAGCTGCACATCACATGTACGTGAGCGGATACTACATTTTATTTATACGATTTCATTTATAAACAAACGTGTTACATATTAGCATATTATTAACACAGTGTGATACATACATACCCGGCAAACACATTGCATCTCTAAACACTTTTATATCAGAACGACATCTATATTTTTCTTTCAATATCTAAGAGATGCAATAATCTATTTCAGACGTCTGAAAGGAAATAAATATAAATGCATCTGCCAGTACTCACGTTTTCTGAATGTAGGCCAAATGCACTTATTCACAAACACGCGGCATTTGTGAAATCTATCGATCCGCTGCATGATTATGAACACGAAAGTTACCGAGGAAAGGTCAAGGTTTCATCTCCTCTTTCTAAGGTCATATCTATATATCTCTATCTATATATTGGATCAGGGTGATAAAAGCTTTGCCCCTACTGCTGTCAGAAAAACTACCGATAATTTCTTTTCTACCACCAGATTTTCTATTGTATTATATGAACTGCTATAAACGCTCAATTTATTAATACTATCAGTCAGTTTTGGCGTCGCACTCCTCCGTTGTGTCAAAGTACCTATGCCTCATCGTTATAATGTCTTCATTTATATATACAGGACATGTATATAACAAGAATCTGTATGCAGACAAGTTTTGTATTGTATGTATCAGGACATAACAGGGCTCAGTTTAAAACGGATCAGGACCCCAAAGTCTCAAGGCTGCAGAGCAGTTTCCCAGCAGGTTTTGTGAGCTGGAAGGGTCCCAGAAAGTCAAATAAAGCTGCAGCTGCATTATAAACGGTGGGGGGGGCACAGCGCCTCTAGAGGCGAGATAGGGAAGTCAAAATGACACCCAGAACAAATACAGGGAATAGAAGAGGAAATAGAAGAGGGGGGGAAAGAAGAGGGGGGAAATAGAAGAGGGGGGGAATAGAAGAGGGGGGGAATAGAAGAGGGGGGGAATAGGCAAAGAGATATTTCAAGAATGATTCCGCTTCAGAGAAAAGACACAAAACTTTGGGGACAGTCTTACCGGTGCATCATGGACTCACATTGCAGATAAAGTAACCTGGATATACAGTACGTTGGCTATTTTCTCACTACATTATCTAATGTGTGATATGTGTACCTTACCTATTTCATATTTCTGCTGCCACATCACTCATTATTATTTATGGTTTTATACAGAGCCATCATGTTCTACAGTGCTGCACAATGGGTTAATTTAACAAATTACGCAATACTAAAATACCTATATGTTTAAGAAAGAAAAGAAAACTATTCTAATTGCTAGAAAATCAGAAATCAAAGGAAAAAACATATGTAAGAAAATGTGTTTATGGTGTCCAAATAATTTAAAAAAGTTTTATGGTATTTCCATAAAGAATCATTATCTTTCTTACAAAACTTATTATATATAAACACCCAGCAAATATCCTGAGCTCCTAGAAAAGAGGGACATCAGAGAGGAAAGAAGGACTGTCACTCCTAAAGAGAGACACTTGGGAGGTATGGGAATATATCAAGCACATTAATTATAAAGCAAGTATACTACTCTTACAGTCGATGTTGCGTCACTCGCCAATCTGCATTTGTACAAACAAAAGGGAAAGCAGGCAGTCTCTATAGAGTGTTATATAATGTGCAGGAACGGTTTCCTTTTATTATACTTCATGGCATAAAAATCATATGCTTATAATTTATAAAATCATTACAAAAAAAATAAAACAAGGAACACCTTACATAAAAAAAATAAACCGCAAAAGGAATAGTAGCACTCATTCAGTTATTGTGACATTATCCTGCTTAGCGATGTCATAATGTAGCTATGTAGTGAAAAGCTACATTATGCTGAATTTTCAACTCCACTAGAGCAATGGAGTTTCAAAATGTACATTTTATACGTCGTAAAATCCAAAACAATAAAATCAGAGGTTACATTTTTATTTCAATATTAAATCAGAAGAGATAGAAGAGATTGCTCTGGTTATTATGTGACCACAATGCTTCTTTCTTGCAGATATTGATTTATATTGATAAGGGATTTCAATTATATTCAAATGTTTATTTGCATTTACAAGAGAAGCTACCAGAAAATAATTAGGAAGCTGCAGCTCAGAAGCTGAAAATCAGCTCAAAATATAATGTTTGAGTTGGATGTCTGGTACAGAAATAGTACATTTTGGGAAATTATTTTTTTATCAAGAGCTACAAGATAAGATTTTTGATGACATCTGTAATGCCTCTTAAGTAACCGAGCCAAGGTGCCCTGGTGTAGTCTGAGCACTAATCACAATATCACTCACCGACCGCGCAATTCGACTACAATTAACTCACCTTTAACCAGAATGTGAATAAAAGCTTTTTTAATCCAATTTCTGGCCCTTGTTACTCAGAAGCGGGCAGAAAATACTGATATCAGTTCGTATTGATAAGCCAATTGAATTATACTCAAGTTAATCTTTTCATTTTCCTTTTAATTATGGGAGCCGCCATCAGAACACAATTACGATGCTGCAAAACAAACAGCAAAGACAACAGAACAATACAAGATAACAACACAGATTCTCAGATTTTGGTTGTAAATCCAGCCATCTTTTTTACAAATTTTGATAGATCATTTGAAAATGTATAAATAGGGTGAAAATACCTATAATACACCCAGTTTTAGGACACTGAGTTGTTTTTGTATTATCGCAAAATATACCCACTTACACTAGCACATACACACTCACACTAACGCATACACACTCACACAAGCATAACTAACTGAACACACACTCATCCTCTGGAACGCTCTCAGCCCACCTGTCTTTACCTATTGTGTAATGCACCCTCGATCCCTCTAGACTGTAAGCTCCTTTGAGCCGGGTCCTCCTCACCTGTCGTCTCTGTAAGTCACATTGTTATGTTATATACTACTTGTTATGTCCTGGCTACCCATTGTACAGCGCTACGGAATTTGATGGCGCTATATAAAACAATAAATAATTAATGGGGAGACAACGAACCGACGGGGCCACTTGGCTTTTCCTACCCCTGGGGCCGGAAAGTGCCAGCCCTCTCCTTATCACACACAAGAACGTATACTGAGCTTGGGCGGTTTGGTGATATTGTTATAAGATTATTATTATTTTCTCATAATTGGATGAAATAAAAGATGTATTTTTTTCAATATATTTTTTGTTTTTTTTAGTCCTGCCATCACATATTTGGTGAACCAAAATAACAAATTAGCGTGACTAGTAAAGGCTAATTAAAATATTTCGGAGATTCTAGTCGTTTTTGTGTTGCCGACGCGATACGTGGAGGTTCATTTTCATGGAGGTTTATTTGGTTTTTCTTTTTTGTACGTTATGTGCAGTCACCCATTGTACAGCACTATGGAAACTGCTGGCGCTATATAAATCAATAAATAATAATAATAAACGTTATCATTACCTCCTTCTAAATCTTCTGTCATAATAAGCCAAATAGCAAACTTACATGATGCCCTCCGTATCTCTTTATTCTCATCTGAACACCAAAACACGCTGTGGGGGAATGTGGGGGGCGGTCAGGTGTTTCTATAAGTTATGAATGGCCAAAGAAGACCTTTGGAAGCCATTGCTTGTTTGGACTACAATTCCCGGCATGCACAGGGAGATACGTCACGAATCCCCGGATGTTGCACTCTCTCGGTCTCTCGCCCTTGCCTGCCTTTTCTTTCTTGATTTCTTTTTTTTTTTTTAAATCACTTTGTTGCGCTCTGTAATTGGGCAGAATCTGTCTCTACAGCAGGAGAGGGCGGGCAATATTACGCGTGTCGTCCAATGGGGTGTCGGTTTGCTGGAGAATGGGCCGGGTTAGGGGCGGTTGGAGGCGGAGGAGGAGTCAGTTGGTAGAGAGTCTCACACAGGCACATAGAGTCTGTTCTAGGTACCGGGAGAAGCCGGCCCTCCCCCTTTATTTCAGCACCACCCCAGCAGCTATGCTGGTGCTCAGCTTACTGTGACCCCCCATATAGGCCTCAGGATACTAACCTCCGGGGGAGCGGCCCACACTCACCCTCGGAAACCTGCACATTAACCGGCCGGAGCCAAGCCAGGCCGGGCCGCCCCGGACACACCGCTTCCCCTCCTCTTTTCTTCTGTGTGGTTCACACAAAGCTGTATTGATGGTGTAGCACATCAGGGGAGGTAAGTGTCACCGGGCTTATCTTCCCCCTGGCCTGTGTGTGTGTGAGGGGGGAGTGCATGTGATTGAATGGGGGGGCCCCTTAACCTCTGCACCCCACACACAAAACACTCAGACACCAGCAGGCCTGTGTTGGAACAGCAGCAGCCCATGTGTGGTGGGGGTTGGTGTATTAATTGATTATTCCCCATTGTCCTGGTCTATAATCACATATGTCTCTCTGTATTTAAACCACATTATGGAAGTGACGTGCCAGGGGGCCCTAGTGTGCACTCAATGTGTGAGTGAGTGAGTGAGTGAGTGAGTGAGTGAGTGATACCAGGAGTGGGATCGTTACTCGGAATATACTATAATCATGACCGTCGGCTGTTTGTAGCCTGTGAAATGTATATGTTCTCGTATAGATTGTTTACATTGGATCCGCACCCTGCACAGGATCCAGAATACCAGGTATCAGGCGTATGTTGATAGAAGATCTCCCGTCCTGTCTGCCAGCGCCTCCGAAGTTGCGGAAAGTTTCTTTCTTTTGTTTTTTTAATTTAGTGGCTTTTCTTCCACATATCTTTTGTCCCTCAGCTTATCCAGCCTTCTGGATGAACCGATACTGGGTTGCATTGTATGCTGACTTTCAAGATCACCACGGCTGAAAGGAACAGTAAAATACTTTTCACGCCGCTTTGTGAACTCTCCAGACTGGCCCCGGTTGCACGGCGCTCGCCGCCGTCGTCGGTTGTTAAGTTGAAGGTTAGTGTTAGGTTGGTGTTAGGTTGGTGCTGGGTGTGATTTGTTTTGGGTTGTCTCGCTGGATGTGTGTGAAGGCAGGCAGGAAGCTGACGCACAAAGCACAAGCACAGTCTCCTTTATTGTTCTCCTGTGAGACTCTCATGTGTCTCTTGGCTTATGCTCCAGGACAGGCAGCGAGGGCTCTCTAGAAAATGCTTTTTTGGAGCCACCGATGAGTTAGAAGTGGGTTTTGTGGCCCGTGAGCCTCTTGTTTAGATCTGAATATTTTACTAATATAGTGTAATTCTCAAAAATATAAAAGCACCTGAAATCTATTTGTATATATTGCGCTACATCTTACTTTTTCTAGAGGAGCCTTCGTTACCCTACACAGCGTCTTTTGAAAATGTTTCTCTGAATCATAAACGTATACTGTCATGTCCCACGAGAAAATGGGATTTATTCACTAAACAGTCAGTGGCGATGAGGTTAAGACATTTTATCAAAGTGCATTTGGGGTAAGGTTTGGCTTCGTCTTCCAGCAGAGCCGTACTGGGAATTGTATTGAAATTTTTTATGTTTTTTTCGGTTCTTACTTAATCGAGATAAACGTCCACAGAGGTGGTTTAGTGGCGTTTATCAGCCTCGTTTTATTGTTTTATTCTGAAATGTTGGTGTGTGTGTGCTTGCAATCCAAGGATTTTATTTTAGATCATGACATGCTGTTTATCCAGTTAAACTTTCCATGGTTTTTGTCTGCCTGGCCTAAACACACCGGGAGTTGTGTTTATATATTGGTATCTCTCAGTGTGGTGTTTGTATGTAGTTTTTACATGTGGATAATATATATATTTATATAACGAGTTCAATCAATATCTCCATATAATACAGAGAACGCTGTGTGCAGAATTGTAACGTATATGCACAGGAAACATTTCTTCTGTACCTGAACTATCGGTTAGTACGTCTCATGAACCCTCTATTTGTAGGACACGTACGATTGCGCTGTCTTCGTTCTGCGCTTCTTTGGTTTTGAGGATTTTATTTAAAGCTGTATGTATACAAACATGAATGTGGAGGGAAGGCGGTCACGCAGAGTGCACATCCTACCTTCTGCGCATGGAATGTTGGAATTGGTAATGGGGTAGTTGCTGGGACAGCGATAGTAAACGTGCCTTTATTGGGAAAGCACCAGTCTGAGCTGCACCTCTACTACTGACAAATTACAGAATAAAGAATACATAATGTGTGTGTTTGTTTAATATAATCTATATAGTGTGTAATCTATATAGTGTGTAATATATGTATATGTGTGTGTGTGATATAATATTGTGTGTGTGTGTACTGTGCGTGATATATATGTATAATGTCTGTGTGACGTGATATATATGTATGATGTCTGTGATATATATATATATATATATATATATATATATATATATATATAGTATAATGTGTGTGATAATATATATATGGTACAGTGTATGTGTGTGATATATACGGTATAATGTCTGTGTGATATAATATATATAGTGTGTGATATATATATATATAATGTGTGTGCGTGTGATATGATATACGGTATAATGTGTGCGTGATATAATGTGTGTATGTGTGTAGCGAACAGCTAATGGCATTTTTCTTCCCATTGGCTTTTTGTGGGTCATGTATGTGTCTGTATGCGATTCAGCAGAGGTTGCTTAGTAGCTATTGATCGCAGCGAGCACAAGAAGACCTCTTGGTGAGATTAACAAGGATAACTGTGGAATGGCGAGCAGACTGCGGCTGTCTTGGTTAAACTCACATCTCTGAGACATCTCAGGAGCAAAAACACAAGCAAGTAACCTGTAAATTGTCAAAAAGGTGACCTAGGGAGAGAATCATGGATCACTTTACGGGAGCCGCTGAAAAAATCTACTTATCATATGTTATGTGTTGATGGACAAAATGCCATCCCTGTTATCCTTGGAGAAGCCGCCTAATGCCTTATTATTGTGGGTAACGGTAATTGTTGCCATTAACAGTAATAATTGATGTTTTTAATGCTTACAGAGACTTGACTGTTAGCTGTAATTTTCTGTACAGTTCTATGTTTAGCTGCGTTATAATAGTCTCGGTAATAATATGCTGCGCTCTGTAATATATTGGAAATGTTTGTTTCCTGTTTCTGTTTGTTAGACTTCACGTTTATTATTCTTCACATCAAGAAAGCGATACAGCACTCTCTCAATTTTATGCAATTATTGTGTTCTTTTCCTTTGGAATTTTCCTCATTCTCTAGTATAAGTGCGTCAGCTGACTCTTCTATAGTGCTGATGAGCCCTCCTTTTCAGTTCAGATGTAACAAAAAGATGTAATTAACTGAGAGAGTGCTAGATTAGTGGAACAGCCTCTCTGCAGAAGCGGTAGAGGCTAATACAGCGAGGGAGTTTAAGCATGAATGGATAGTCATTAAGCCATCCTCAATCTAAGACGAGACTGATTAAGGTTTTTGCATCAGGAGCTGGGCCGAATAATTCTTGCCTGCCGTCAAATGCAGTGTTTCCCTCTATCCCGTATCCCGTAACGTTGAGGTGGAGCGCTTCGCTTTACGATATTGAATCTACGATCTGCTTTGTTATTGGGCGAGTCGAAGGCTTTTTGGTGGAAAGGGGTTAAACGTTTCGTTTTAGTCACTGCTTCCATCAAAGAGCTGTAATCTGATTTCATGCTTAGTATCTCCACCCTGGGAAATGGTCATGCTGCACTGGGAAGGAATTTCTTTTTTTATGGGAATTAAATATAACGAGGAGGGGGGCAGTTATTAGACTGGAACCTGGGTTTTTTTTTGGTGGGGGGGGGAGTGACTATAATAACAGCTCCGGGCTCACATATTACCTGGAACCTGAAACGTGCTAAATGATACGTGTCTTCGGAGATATGCGCTGCTTACGTGTTTTTCAGGGGTGTCATTGGGTTTTCGCTTTGTCTGCCTTCCAACAAAGTCACTTCCACTTTCCCATCCTTCCTTTGGCCTCCATCTCTGTATTGTACATATTGCCCATTGATTTCCTCTCCTGCTTGCTTTCACTCATTGACTATGTTGGGGGCTGGATTAAATCCACATGGGGGCCGCATCCGGCCTGCAGGCAATCAGTTGACAGCTCTGATTTAAATCATCGCTGATGTTTTTTAATACGTGAATTCAAATGAAGTATCTGCTGCACTTGGGTTGCTGTGTGAAATCACTCGAGCGGCCTCAGAATCCCTTACAAAGAGAGGCTGACAGCCCAGCGCCGTTCCCCGGTTGTGGCCGGTGATCTCTGCGCGAGGGAAGGTGGATGTTCGTCTCACTGCGGTGTTTGCACAGCAAATAATGTCTTTGGTTTCTCATCTTCTCTCCGATTGACAATTCGCTCGATGCTAGGCGGTTGGGACAAGTAAACAAAAACCTGCCCGTACTTGGCCCTGTTCAGTGTAGATCGTGTGAAATGTGCCAGACTTTTTAATGCTGTCTGCCATTCCCTTGGTCGTGTTCACATTGATTATATCCACTGCTGCTTATTAAGAGTTCTTATTAGGAAAGGGTCTACTCTGTAAAATATAGCAGGGGCCAGAAAATATGCCCAGAACCCAAACTATTCTTGTACATTGCAGCCTTAAAGCAGGCGTTCCACTTACAGAATAAAATGAGCTGTATGTATGTGTTGGCAAACCCCCCTGACATGTATGCTAGGGAAGCAGAGCTCTTATGTCAATAATTCTGCTATTTATGATGTCTTTCTGCTCTTGGTTGGTTTCAGAACGTGCGCGCTGCTCCATGAAAGATACACACAATGTGGTAAAGCAAGATTCTTTTGGGATTGTGTTGGCGTTTTATGGGCATTTGATTTTGGAAGTAAGGACAATAGAGAAGACTTTGGCTTTCTTGACCTTATGGAAAATCAGAATGGCTCTCGGGCTGCACTATAATTTGTGCGCCCCGGCATGGAGAATGGATTCTACTGAAGTACTTGAAATCTGATCATCTCTTTGTCTCAGAGTCCCTAATTGGTTCAGTAACTGTTTGGGTTTGTGTGACGTGCCTGAAACACCGCTTCCTGCTGCTATTATCTCCTATAGGTCTTAAGGCACCACAGGTTCAAGGCTCGGCATGATAAATCATCCGGGAGTTTTTGGTAACGTGGTGGCCATGGCCAGTAATCGTCAAAGCCGTTTGTCCCGTTGGATCCTCACCTTTAGTGTGTCTTTAGGCGTAGATAACTATTTTGCCTGTTTATGGCAGACCACCTCCTTAAGATTAATTGGGAATGTGGCGTATTATCTGACAGCTGCATTTTATCCTCGTGATTGGATGCTCCGTGCCGTTTAGCAGAAATGCTGATGCCGACAACGGATACCTGATTGATGTATTTCTATACCAAAGGCAGTGTGTGTCTGTTGTGTCTCTGTGTGTCTGTCTGTGTCTGTGTGTGTGTCTGCGGCTTTACTAGCGCAGTCTGCTTGTACATATTTAAATCGCTCTGATTGTTTGGCTTTCTGTTGATGTGGTTTTGTGATCTGCATTCCAAAGAGTTGCTGACCCTATAAATATGCATTCTTTCCTGATTGGGAAATTTCACAGCGTAGTCCTTCCTATGTCCCGCTTTCAGCGGTGCCAATAACACATGTGCGAGGCTGGTATTCATTTTATTTCCACCGTATGAAAGGAGAACCTAAGTCTGCAGGGGTAGACATCGATTGTAACGTCAGTTTCAAATGCTAAATATGTGTATATATATATATATATATAATATATAATATAATGTGTGTGTAATGTATATGCAAATATTTGTTTAACACAAAACAACTGGAACAATGAGCCCCTATAAATATTCCCGGGACATTTTTGGCAACTTCTCATACTCCCGTGATTAGGGAAAGTCTAAGAAGGTGAATGTACAACTTTTTTCATGTATTTACTTCTTTGATCCCTAACGGCTTAACATCGGGGCGCTGCTTGCTTTAATCGTGTTGGATGCGTTTTCTCCTTGCGGTTTGGTTGTCTCTGGCACCGCTTCTCTTTGTTGTTGGCATTCTAGCTCGTGGAATAGTCTATAATGTCAGATCGTGGAAGGAGAGTGGCACAGCGGGCTCTGCATTGCTTCGCGTAGAAGCCAAGGCTGGCAACGTCTGTGTTTTGGTCAGAGGAAGGAATCCGCTGTTAATGGGTTCAAAGTGAAGCTTCGGTTCTCCTGTTTCCTTCTCTGGGAATTTTCACCCGGCTGTCGAGTTTACCTCGCTCCGAATATTTTATTAGTAACAGGTGCCAAGGATTGTGCCGATGTAGAGTGACAAGATTGAGCTGTATACGGGTTGATACGTTGTGTCTTTTTGTGTTCCTGAATAGCTGAGAGTCATTGTTTGGATTCCTGAATTGATCTTGAGTATGAGGAAGGGATCTTTATTTTAAAATGATTGCTGTGTTTTGACGTTAGGAAAGCAAGTTTTGGTTATCACTCCAATTCCGGGCTGTTTAAAGGGTGAAGTTTCCTTTGCGTTGCTGTGATAGTGGCTGCTGTCGGTCGTGTGATGTCCTGCGTTATGATTCTGGTCGCCGTGCTTTGGATCATCTCCCATTTCTCCTGGTACGTGAGCGGATTTAATACCATCTGATCCACGTCCTTACTGATCACCAGTGTGTGTTTTGTATTAATTTCATTATAAGGAGAGTCTTATCTGTCTTGTATATAAAGTAAGCTGTTACTTTTTCTCCCCTTCCCATTCATGGTCAGTATGATTTATGAAATAGTGGCTTGCAGGTAGTAATGAGCGTAGCCCATACTGGCCAAAAGAGACTGAGGTGATGGCAGCCCTTCGGCTACAAAAAAGATGGACAGAATGCTGCCATTGTCCAGTTAACAGAGTGAGATAATGGAGCCAGCACAGCCACCGTACGATGCTGCACCGGGTGCTGTATGTGACATCATGTCCCGGTGTTATGCGTGTCTGACTCGATTCTGATGGAGGAACAGGCCAGCTCTGGCTCTTAGTGATATGAAGTGTTTTATCTTCTAATTATTGGCTTTTGGTGCTGGATGTGGATTGGGCCAGGCGTCCGTATCACAATACTTACCTGCTTGTGCCCCGTGTGAAGCAGAGACCCCATATGTTGGTCCAATAAAAAGTGTCGCCTTTCACTAAAGACTCAGCCTCGCTCGTTTTGAATGAGTAACGTCTCCGTTGCTCTAAATGTGCAGATGTAATATAACAAGAGCATAGCCGCTGAACGGATTTCACTTATCCCATGTTATGTTTTGTTAAGTACATTTTCCATTAGGTATGATTGAATGTGACTGAAGCTTTTGAGTGCGGGTTTTATGCCAAGGTGTGCCGAGAAATCCGAACGCGAATAGTTTAACGTCTTGTGTTGTGATGAATGAAATGTGCGCTGATGGGCTGTCAGCCGGCGACAGAAGGTTTTAAGAAGAGAATACAATTTGATCAGGACTCCTAAACACAAAGGATCACCTTGCGAGGCACCCCGGAGGATTACTGTGATTTTTCTTGTGTGGATCTGGACACATTTTAGGCAGATTTCTGCTTCATTCCAGAGCATGTTCCAGGCGGGTGTAAAGCAATCATTCCGCGTTATCCAGTTGGCTCTCGTACTCTGGGAGGATGGAAGGTAATTAGCCGTGTCGGGCCCTGCATCTGTACCCGGCTTTGATTGAGGCAGCAGAGCTCCGTCGCTACCTGATTCTTCCGGAGTGTTTTGTTTTCCGTACACACAAGAACATTGACGATTTGCCAGAAATCTTTATCTTCCGGGGGGGTTATTGAGAGCTGTTTTTCGTGCGGCTTCTAATTGCGCTTTGTGCATTTAGGGAAGGATGCGTGTGGGTAGAAGACATTATTCTCGTGCTGTTATGCTGGCTTTTGTTTTATGTGATGACGGAGCAACGCTTTCATCGTAGTGCAAAATTCCTTAAGGTATCGAAAGCCCCAAAGCGGGGCTTAATGTTCAAAGTGCAGGAGATTTCAAAGGAGGAGAAATGGTAGAACAAGAGGCCAGAGCCTAAAACTATTGGGTCAGAGGTTAAGATGTAATGTAAGGAATTGTTTTAATTTTACGGATGGGGTGGTCGATAAGTGGAACAGCCTCCCATCCAAGTGGTAGAAGCTAATACAGCAAGGGCATTTAAACCTGGGATAGGCATATGGCTCCTGAATTTAAAAAAAGACCAAAGACTGATGAAGATTTGAGTCTTTATTCTGATAGACTGGAAAATCAAACTTAATAGTGCAAAATTTTGCACTATTATGGAGGAATTGAGGTCGTAAGTGTACGCTGTTTTGGGGGATTTACAGTGATTTGCTTACTGGTTTTCCAACTGCTCTTATCTGTTACTAACAGGCGGAATGGAGCGCGGAGATGACTTTTGTAAACGGTCATGAAGAGCAAGTGGGTTTAAGCCTTCCTTCAGAGGACTTCTTCCAGTCTGCCCTCGATTTCTCTCTTCTTTGTGTGGCTTCTATGAATGTTCCTGTATTTTGTGGCTGGACCCGGCTGTCTATCCCTTCCATTAAATGTACATTTCTTACAATTAAAAAAACCCCATAGAATTCATATGGTGTTGCTGTCATTAATGCATTCTCCCTTATTATATTCCTTGAAATAAGCCTTTATTTGCACATAAAGCCGGTCCTACGTGGGAACGATGTGAACGTGTTAATGGAAAGATTTGGTGATGTCGTGTATCGCTGGTCCTCTTGTGGCTTTGTGCTAAATTGGGCCTGTTTAGGATTAACGTAAATATATTGCAGCAGGAATAATAAATGCAGCGGAAGGTTTTCTGCTGTTCTCCAAATCCATTAACACGTTTTTCTGTGCTTGAGCGGCTTTCATTGTTCATCTTTATGGTTCATGCTGAAGCAGTTTAAAGAAATAATATCCACTCTGTGCTGATCCGGCTCTTTCTGTATAATCGCAAAGCGATGATCATACGTCTCAAGTAGACATCGGGTTTCCGGTTTTTATATATATATATTTTTAAACTAGACAAGCATCTCTTTATTCATAATAATAAATCTGTCTGTATTGGTTACAGGTAGGTCGTGGCGGCAGCGTATTTAGCTACGCAGATTTATCAGAACCTTAGGCTGGATGCTGTTGAATTTTACATAAAACGTCGCCTTTGGGATTTGCAGATAAGATCGGGCTCTGTGTAAATCGCACGGGCCCTTGGTTACACTGCCATGGTGGAAATAAGCTCGTGGGGGGCCGGGATAATATAAAAGGGGCAGTTTAATGTCCCATGCAGCCGCATGCATTAATGTACATACGATGGCCGGGGTGTCCCTTTAAACTCTAAAGCAGCATGCTTCAAGTGTCCAAACTTCTAAATGAAGACCTACTTCTGTGACCGAATCTACCCGGCAGCTGGAAATTAATTTATTTATATGCAGGTTTCTCTTGAAATATAATTTTTTAAAGTATAACCTTCACAGCATGACAGTTGGATGGCCGCTCGCTCTCCTCTACTTATTTTCCTTTTTTCCTCCCCAAGAAGCCGGTGAGACTGACCGCAAGGGTATTTTCAGTAGCTGGAATTTTACGTAGCGTCCCAACATCTGTTTTGTGGCCTCTTTGGATGAGTAGTGAGAAACTGAGTGAAATCCAAGGCTTTTCATATACCGTACATCCCATTTGCAAAGGAAGGGTTAAAGCCATCAATATTATGCTGGGACTTTTTTAACGCTAATGTTTTCTTTTAAGTTTTGATGTCGTTTGAAACAAATGATTCTTAACTTTGATTTCATGTTTCCCTTTTTTTGCTAAACTTTCCCAAGCGGTACATAGCGTCCTGCGCAAAATACTAGAACTAGAAAATATATTTTTTGTATGTTTTGTAGTTAAATGGACAGTTTACTTTTTTAAAATAGTCGTACTAAAGAAGAATTCATATTAAAGTACCCTGAGTAGGCAGCTGGTGGGGCAGAAAAGGGGCAAATGCGTATGGCGTATGGGGGGGGATTTAAAGGCATCTCTTGGCTATGATATGCATTAAAGTGTATATGGTGGCTGCAGTGGCCCTTTTTAGTGCGGCCGGTTTTCAGCTGGTTGTATGTAATCTGGATTGAGGGGTACAGAGCGGTCCCGCAGCTGAACTCAGTGGAAACTTTTAGATGTCTTCCGGACACACAGATATTTTGGTTTAGTGGTGTGGAAAGGTGCGAGCTAATACAGCTTGGTACGGGTGGTCGGGTACAAAAAAAAAATGGCATTACAAACCCTAGATTTAGAGAATTTATCCAGGGATCTGTTTGTGGTTTTGAAGATAAATGTGTAATTATAGAATAAATCCGAAACAGATGCGGGGAAGGGGAGCGCTTCGTTACAACTGGTATGAAAACTATTTAGCAGTGTATTGTTTACTTGGGTCGCGGGTTTGTGATGGTGAGTAGATGCGCTCTTCTCTCTGAGATGGAAGGAGACGGGGAACAGAATCTGGCAGCCCTTTAACAGCGCGGACGAGGATATTTCTTCCCGATCCGGGGAGATACTAAATCTTTTGCTGCAATCTGCTGTGGCCCGGCAGAAGATTTTATTAATATTGACGTGTCCGTCACTTGACTGTCTCATTTTGTTGTGCTGTTGCCGTTGTCACATCCGCTGTTATATAACTGTATGCATGGGTTTGCTGTGTTTGGATATTTCATAGGAAACAAATTGACATTTGTATATTCTTAACGCATGTATTCTGCCCCACTCACCCAAGGGCACTTTGTGTCAATCAGCCAGGCACTCTGCATATTCCAGATAATGTTGAGGTCACTCGGTTCGTAAAGGTTGTCTGTTTTGCGTGTTCATTATTGTCAGTTGTGATGTTTTGGGGACTTTTCCAGCTCCAAACACAACACTGATCTGATTCTTTCTGGAAGTGCTATGAAGTCTACCTTCCCGTAGACTTTCATTATTCAGAGTGTCTGACTGGGTGATGAAGACCGAGCCATTCCATTTGTTTAACCACAGTCAGTATGATAGAGAGTTAGGGTGTTTGTCCAGTAGATTAGGTAGATAGAACACACAAAGCTGTGTTTAAACCTTATAATTTATAAATAAAAAAAACTAAACCGTATACATATGAAGCACAGGACATGTCAGACCTATAGTTTCTTTGGTCTTTGAGAGTTCAGTTTCAATCATTCATTTCTTTGGGTTTAAATGTTTTGGGTTTTTTCGGTTTTTAATATTGAGCAAAAGTATTGTTGACCATTTGGCAGATAAAGTGTTTTCGAATTAGCCAGCTGACGAGACACAAGGGGGTTTTATACACTAAAGAGTGAGTTGTGGGGCCGTCTCCCACACTTTACTATCCATTATAAAGGGCCAACACAGACGGGATCCTCCAGCAAGAAACAATAAAATTCTGCCTTTTTATTTATTTTTAAACTATTTTTTTTATACAGGGCCAGCCAAGCTGTTCCTGCGGCAGAAGCTCACTTAACGTTGGCTCTTTATAATGTATGGTGAACTGAGGCTCAGCTGTCATTTACGTTGTTTAGGGAAGTCAGCCGAGTGCATGGATCTGTGACGTATCCCGGTTATTGGCTCTTACAGATCAGCGCGGTGTAATTGTTTAAAGGGTCCTTGACAGCCCCCAGGACCCAGGTAGCCATTGCTCCGTTTTCTTTTGTGTCCTAGCATTTTTGTGTCCTATTATATTGATCTCTTTGGTTGTACCTCATTTTAGGTCTTTAACAAAAAAAAAAAAACAAAAGATGACGCTGGTTGCCAGATTAGCATGCCTGGCTCCTAACATCTACAGGCGTGTATCCAGCACTGGTTTAGAAGGCCTATCTAAACTATCCATGTTATAAACATGTCCCCAATCGTGTCTGCCTTAAACATTGCAGATCACTGGGGGGGGGGGGTAAGTCAGCTTTTGGCCCGTGGTTCCCTTTCTTACTCGGTAATATCGCTCAGTTATATGATAATCCCTTTCCTACTCAATAATATCGCTCAGTTATATGCCCTTGATAATGAAATAAACCTCCTTCAAAAATGTGATCCCTGCAGGCTGTAATTAAATCTAAAGAAGGAAGGAATGGGAAGAAATGTTTCAGCACATAGCTTTCTTTGTGTGGATAAGAATGTTTCCAGCACGCTCACCATCTGGGCAGTATATGCAATATCATTCCCGTCTCTATTATATAGTTACAAGGGACCAACTGCTTTTCAGTAGAAATAAGGCAGGTGTGTGTATGAATGTATGTGTATGAATGTGTGTGTATAAATTTATTTATTATGGGGTAGTCTGATATTTAGATACTGTACATTTCACACAATATTCTATACTGTATATGGACAAAAGTATTGCGACACCTGAGCTGACCGTTACACTAACAGGGACTTGATGACTAGTAGTGACTAGTATGTAGTATGTAGTTGGTTCCATATATATATATATATATTTACATTTTAAAATGTAGTCACTTTTGCATTGTGCACATATACTTTACAGTTAAATAGGATTTCATTTATTTAGCAGCATCATATTCCGCAGCGCTGTATATTATGAATATTAAGTACCGTATCTCGCATGAGTCTGTGTAAGAACTAGATCTATTCAGCCGCAGCGTAATTAATGATATCGACTTAAAAAGGAAGGGATTTATTGTGCATCTTTACAACAGATAGAAGACACTCTCCACCGCGTTCCACTCTCACCCCTCCAGCGCCCGGCAGACCGGTGCTAATGATTGATGGAAGAAATTGTGACTGATGACACTACCTCTCTGCAGAAACACATTGAATGCGCTCTGAAAAGTAAGCTACACAGATGGGGAAATGTCTGTACTAAGAAAAAATATATAAAAGAGCTAATTTGAGTTGATATCTTGACGTTTTTTATACTGAAGTCAGTGTTGTGTTTGCTCGCAGCCCTTTGTCATTCTGTGCCAATGTAAAGCATCAGAGCAATAATACACAACCTCCTTCCACCCATATGTAATATGGATTGCCCCCTCTTTGATGCTTCCTCTAAGTGATGTGTGGCCCTGCTGGATTTGGTTAGCCAGGTCTGGCTTGTGCCACACAACTGGCCATCTCTCCCAACCTTAATGCTTTTTCTCCTCCTGCTTGTTGTCCTTCTTGATGACTCTGACAGCGCCCGGCCCTTACGGTGATTTGCGGTTTATGTGACTAAAGGGTCACGTGAGGTGCTTGACACAGGCTGGACTCTAACGCTGGTGTTTTTCCCTTTAATGTCATGAATCTCACTCTGTATAATTGAGTTAATTGAGTGTTGATGGAGTTTGGGGAACATGCCAGCTCTTTGGTTGCATGTACTTTTATGCATCATGTTTAATTCAGTCGTTAATGGCATTCCCGTTACAACAGGAGGGATATCTTCTGGAATAGAAAACATCTAATAATCTAACCAGTGCTATAATATACCCCTTCTGGAGCTTCTGCAAACAATGCTGAATATTCTCTTGTTTCTTACATATGATTGTAAAAGTATATATATAATCTGTGTTTAGAATTTACATTACCTATAGGTGCCAAGAGCTTCTGACAATGATAGAACTGAATGTAAAACGCTTTATCAGCACAATCATTAATGTGGGTTACATGGAGGGCCAAATGTATGGGGAAGAAATAATCTGGCGTGTTTCTTAATTATATGCGACCGCCATCTTGTTTGTAACCAGAATGCAGCAGAAATGGGGTGTTTTTATCTAGAAATAGACTTTTGAGATGCGTTTGGCTGTAGATACCTCATGTACAGCTATCTGCAGAGTGGGGGGAAAGAATAAATGCCTATGGGGGGCTTCTGCAACCAAAGGGGTCACTCGGCTGTCATATGCATTAATGTGTACATGATGGCTGGAGTGTTCCTTTTAACTGAACATTTTACAATTCTTCCTTCTCTGCCCTCAAGTGGGTTCCTGTGGTCCTCAAAATCATCCTCGAGACTGACTCGCGGGGCTCCCCCGTTTTATCCATTAAACCAGAATAAAGAACATTTCAATATAATCTGATTTCAGACAATGGATTGATCATGAAAACGTAGTGAATCTAGTCCGCTCGTTTTTCTTAATGTAAAGACTCAAGCGTCAATCATCCCTTGGTCTTGTTTTAGAATCAGATCATGCATGTTTAAATTCCACTACTGTGCAAACAGTACCCCTTCCACTGGGAGGCCATTCCACTTATCTACCACTATCAATAAGGTAAATGATTAAAATATATTCACATCCAGTGCTGAAGATATATACAAACTATACTTCTGCGTTTCCGGTGTAGTTTTGTGAAGCTGTTTAATTTTCCAGTTCATGGTTACATCAAAAGCTTTTCCACTTTTGGGTTGAAGAGAACATAGTGGTTTCTCTGGGGAAGCTTAAGATTTGTCACTGAATTCAACGTATATATTATATATATGATACTTTTATAGGCATGAATCGGTCTGTAGAGGTGATGTAAAATATCGTTGTGTGTGTATTTTATTTTATATATTATATAATAAAATGTGTGGGTAGCATAAATAAAAAAACAATTAAGTCCTAAATGCCCCTATTTAAAAAATAATATGTATCGGGTGTCTTTTATGTCTCCATCTCACCGCAGAGTTGCCCGATTTCTCTTTCTAATGTAACGTAATGTATCTTCTGGGAAGCCGAGAGATAACACACACTCTGCAGCTCTATTGTCATTTTGTTCGTCAGACGTTGATGCCGCTGATTAAACGGAGGGAAAAAACACAAACCCATCTCATGTTTAAGGCACGTAATCTCAAAGGAGCTTTAGTGTAGCACAGTGTAGAAATATCCCATTAAAATTACATTTGTTATACGTCCCTGGAAGCAGGATTGTGTACTGTCACAATAATACATAGTAATGCGTTCCTGCTAACCGCGGGGAATATTTGCATTCTGCTGTCCGGATCTCTTAGCATGTCGCGGGAAGCTGCATATGTATTCTCACATACACCTGATTGTATGTTGGGTGAAAGCGTGCATGGAATCGGCATATGGCTACTGAATCTCAGATGAGACCAGCGACTGATTAAGGCCGGAGGCTTTACAGAAGGAAAAACGGGCAGACTAGACGGGGCGAATGGGTTAGGCGTTAGACGCCGGCTCGACGTAATACCATGCTTTGTGTCGGAGATCCAGCTAGCGCTTTAATTCATCTCACAAAGTTCTATGAGCGAGTAAATAATATTTTACCCCACAGATGTCTGGGCATCGTTTGTCTCTAACCAACAGTCCAACCGGTTTGTATATCACTGATAACATTACCTTATGTCGCTGAATTCTTTTCACGCTTCTGTGTAAATGCTATAGAATAAATAACGCTTATTGGGCATCCAGCGGCGGCTGCCAAGAGACCAGAACCGGCAGCAGTCTCTAAAACGTTGTACTGTAACCGATGGCTCAGGTACAGTTACATTTTTTAATTAGATTATATTTTTAGCCAAAAAAATAAAAAATACTAATTTTAACCCTAAAGACATTTGTTAATCCGTCTGTAATATAATCATAAGCATAACGTCATGTCATATTTTGTCCCATTAGTATCAACCTTCAACACCTAGGATGTTTATTTTGACGGTCCTTGGAGATATCTGCTCGGGCGTTATAGTATGGGGCTCCATTAGATACCCCATACTGCTCTGGTGTGGGGCATGTTTTAATGCCCCCTGGAATCTCCTGACCATAGAAGATTCATGGAATCTGCCCAACTCATCTTTGTGTCCCCTCGCTGGTCATATGCTGCCCCTCGGAAACCGTTTGATGTGATATGTTAGTGTGTTGCCGTGATCTTGCATGGAAAAGCCGAAAAATCCAATTTCTCTGAAAATCTTATTAACCTGGCAGCGCTTTTCTCCGCTGATGAATAGTGTAGATTAATTTCAGATTGAAGCAGCCAGATGCAGATGTATCATGAATATAAAAGTATTGTTTCAAGAACAGTGGGGAAAAAAATGAATTATACATTGTAATGTGGAGTGTCGGACGGTTTCTTGCCTGACCGACATATTAAATAGGAGAGGAGATGAAATCTCTCGGCTGCGGAAGAAAATATGTCAGTCACCCGGTTCTGGCACCCCGGCTGCTGCACGTATCGCTAATATAACCGGTTCTAGTATATGTAAGAAGGCCGCATGGCGCACATTATATGAATAAGAGGTACCTATGACCCCCATCACCCTGACAAATGCCATCAAATATACAAAGAGGGCACATTTAATGCAGCATTACATTGGGAATAGCATCTATTACACGTAAACATACATGAAAGCCCTGCGTAGAACATGGAAGATACAAAGCGTAGAAGGCGAGTACAACGTTTCAGCGAAAGGACGCCTTTCTCTGGGAGATAACTTCTCTAGATGTTGAGAAATAAAACTCCAGTAATGTTTTAACTGCATGAAGCTTGCAGAGCATCATGGGAAATGTAGTTTCATAGATCGCTTGGCTACCCCTGTCCTTTCGCAACCCGTAGCAACAGGTCAGTGTATGCTGTGCACACCGGGTGGCATTTCTTTTTGCGTTTTCTGACTGGGATTTAGTTGTTATGTTTGACAAGCGTTAATGTATGGATCAGCCCGTGGTACTGTATACGGTGTTTAGGTGTAAGGTGTATTGTAGTGTTCAGCGTGGCTTGGTAAATGTGGACATTGGGCAGTTTGGGTGATGTCGCTAAGGGGCTCCATGTCCAAAATACGGTGGTAATAGGACAGAGTGTTGGCTGTTGTAATCGCGCCGTCCTCGCTGTGGGCTCCGAGCGCCGGGAGTCGGCGTGGAGTTAATATAATGAAGTCCTCGGAGTCGCATTCAGCTCTAAGGAGGTTGTGTTTGAACAGTCCTTTCAAACGTGTGAATAGAATAAACTCAACAGGTATCCAGCTGTCTGTCACTGTGGAAACACAACAGATCTTTGTAGCTAGCAGCTCCGATCAGGAGAATAATTAATTTTCCCGCAGATCATATATCCATAATTTTGTCTCCAAGCTTTATTTGCAGGTCTTGGTAAACAAAGCTGTTACGTTTGGCACATTAAGTGCAGCTTTATTCACAACGTGACTGTATATCCGATCATGCGAATGGGAGTTAAAACCAACCCCCCCCCCCCACGTGGACAGAATTTGACAGTTACTGAAGGTGTCTCTGAAGCCCCTGCCCCTCTCCGTGGATTTTCCCTGGGGTAATTGGCTTTGACGGAGAGTGCTGGCTCTGATAACACCGCGTGGTGAGTCTGTGCGAGCCGCATAATGCTGTCTTATGCCTGAAGGATTCTGTGCCCATCAATCTGTTCTCAGCTGGGAGCGCGTTCTCTGCCGCTCCTTCTGTGACAGTTTATTAAAAGAGATACTTGCTGCATTTACTGTGTTCTTGGTATCTCGGCTGTCAGAGGTAAATAAAAACGGCTGTTCTGTTGTAGAATGTTGCGTTTGTCGCATTACACCGATGCAGTATACGAATCGCTTGTTTTGGTGCGCAGACAAAATGTATGGGGAATGCACCTGCAGCTCCTGCTGCATTGGGATGCTTGCTCCCTGTGGCACAGAAAGGGTTAAGCATTACTTCTTACCTCCCGTGATGGATGATGTAGCGTTAAATGCCCAGGGCGAGGGAAGTAGGCAGTGCTCATGGTCCATTATGCAAAGGTCATGGTTTCTGCGCTAACCCGATGCAAAGGGGGCTCCATCTGCTCCAGGCTCGGAAAACGAGAGTCCCGGACTTGGTTATAAGAGAGGGAATCCTGGTTAATTGCTCTTGGCTGGGATTTAAGGCATGGGTGGCCTAGTTTGTAGGAGCTAATGATAAAAACGCTCCTGTTTATGCAGATATTTTGAAGATATTGGCGTTGGTGAATATATATATATATATTATGGTATAGCGCGGTTCCAACGGGGTATTAAATGGTGATCTGTAGGGTAATGGGGATTTGTAATAACAAACAATTCCCATTACATTGTATAATGGTGCTCCAGCGGTACCTTATGTTAATTTACCTTCCGTGGAAATGATCACACAGGCATGACAGCCCTTCGCTACAAACACCGTGCTGTGTGATCCCCTCGGAATACAACACTCGGCTACCATAAAGCAAGCAAATCTGGATAACTGGAGGGCAGAACATTTCATGATCTCCAGTAGATGGATCTGCTCAGAGACCAACCGCTGTAAAACCATCGTCATAAACGTGTACGTGCCGCATAACACGATGGTCCTGTCCAGCCCGGCACATTTTCACCTATAGGCTTTGTTTAATAGGAAACCTGTGCTCTCTATGAGGCTTTTCGATTGGTGGCAGCCAGGGGGCAGCGTGTTGTTAAGATGGAGCGCCTGCCTTTGTCATTTGGTTGAGATATTGAGGAAGATACTCGCCCCCGCCCCCCCCCCCCCGCCGTGAGCCAAAAACCAATCTGCTTTTCAAGTCCTATGGAGCTGAAGCTACAGGGCTGGGATTCCTTCATTAGACATTCTAAGCTATTTCATGCCGCCTGCTTTCTTCCACACCAGTTTTTTTTCCTCCCCATGTTTTAGTTACCTTTTAGTTCTCTCTGTTTGTATTCCGGACAGATCACATGGCTTCAATCTCCCTTTCCAAGTAATTATTATATGCCTGGCACTCGTTTGATTTCATGACGGGGAGGAATCGCATACAATTCATGTCATGCCACAATTTTGTCGCCCCCCCTCCATGTATCAGAATATTTAATCAGTCTGTATTATTACGTCCCATATGCTCCTGCATTTTTAGACACTTCTTGCTAAACAAGGTTAATGTAAGCTGTCATCTGGCAGCTTGTTTGCAATATGCAAATGTACTGTATCCCATCAGTGACCACACATGTTCACATGTTAACCCTTCGTGCCGAGGCAAATATTGGTAAGTGTAAGCTGACTGCGCTACATTGATCTGTGCGCTTGTATCTAGTGCTATCCATTTACCAGGGCCGGGGATTAAGGTGAATATTTGCATTTTATTTCGGTTTGAATTCAGCGCGTGTGTGTGCATGTATGTATGTATGTGTGTGCATGTATGTATGTGTGTGCTTGTGTGTGCATGCGTGTGTATGTGTGTTAGCTGTACATTGAACTGTGCACACTCTGGTAGAAAGATCTGCTTGGTGAATTACATTTTGCCCCCGTCGTGTTTATTTTCATAGCGGTAGTCAAGCCCTTACTTTCACAAAGCTTTGTGCCGCCCCGTAATCTCCCTGGAAGCAAACGGATGGACTTGGGCTGTCCAAGATTCCCGCTCCGGGGCGTCACTGGATGTCAGAGCTAAGATGGGTAATGGCTCGGCTTGTTTCTGTAGCATTGCCTCCCTTTACAAGTCATGGTTTGCTGCCCTATTTACAAAAATTGCTCAGGTCTTGTGGTTCCAGCAAAACCTCACTTTATTATTTTGCTTTGAGTAGAAAGCTTGTGTCTCCTCTAATGCCCCCGTCACCGGGTTCGTTTATAGAAGCAAGTCTTTGGTTTATCTTTATGATTTCATACAATGTAAACAAATGTTACAATCGCTTTATCGCCTGAGATGCCAAACATCCAAGCGATCAGGAATACGTGTGTGGAAAGGGTTAACGTAAGCATCCCTTTTTTTTTCTGCTTTAGATCTCTACGCAGATTCCTTGTGATCTTCCTTGGGGATTCTTGCCGCGTTCTTCCTGCTCGGTGTTAATATCGGTTATTGTAGAGGTCACAGCACATCCAATGTGAACGCCGCCGCCGCCGCCGCACAATCTTGTTAGCAAGCGCTGCAGCTCGTGAAAGCGGATTACATGGATCCTGTGTTCTGTCGCAGCTTTCTCGGCTCCAGGATCATTTATCCTTTGCGACTTTTCCACAGCTGGGCTAAATTTAGTTTAACCTTTGAGTTACCAGAAGTGCCTGCGGTGCAAAGCCCTATAAATCATGATCTGGGTAATGGTCCTTTATCCTAAGGCCGGCTTTTATTCTGCACACTCGGTCCGGTATAAAATGGCAGCCGGCTGCGCAGAATGCGTCGGCTGTTCTCAAGGCTGGCTTTATGCAGAAGTTGTCAGGGATGGTCACGCTCCTGCTGCCGTGTTTATACCCAGGGTTATTTCAGATGGGCACGGTATCGGCTGCGTAGCTGCCGTCTGCTTTCCGAGCTCAGTTAAACATGCGGCCATATCCGTGTTCTCGACGTGTGCGCTTGTCAGCGTTGCTGTAGGATTTCTGCAGTCAGCCGCTAAACAAAGAGCCCTCAGAAGGAAGCCGTACAATCGAGGCCGACGTGTCTGCCAGAGCTGATTACACGCGTTGGGCATCCGTCCCGAAAGTATGTGTTTGTCAATATGCGTGCGCTGATGCACAACGCGCCCCACCTCGGATAGTCTGTCTGACCTCGCGTAGCAAATGGCCGTCCTGTCTTGTTAGATGGCAGCCATGTGTGGTGGGTGAGGAGTGGGAAGCGGTTCCTTGTAATTTTTACTGTAAAATGCGTTACGCACGGCCCTGTGGCTGGATTTATGTGGATTTCCCCCTCTCCGAGGCTGTTTGGGGAATTATTTCTCCCCGCGCACCCTTTGTACGGATGGCACGTTAATGATGTCATAGTTTGACATTGTTCCTTGAAACGGATTAGAAATGTATATTGAAAACACAGTCTCTTTAATATCTCTATAAGAGACTCGCGTTTTGTCTTCAGGGGTTACCATGCGCGCTTTGGGGCAGATCTAGACATTTTACATCAACTGTTCCGACCCTTTTGGTTATATACGCTCGCATAATTACAGCCTATATGATCTGACAACGATAGTCGACTCGAGGTCTACAGATCAAAGAATGCTTATGGGAACCAAACGAGATAAAGCCAGGATTTCCCCGGTGCCGGCCTACATCACTGCACACAGCGCTGGTTTTTAGTCTAAAAGAGGAAAATATTTTTTTCCACGGGAATTTAACTTTTGCGGACGTTATTTAAAGAATTTAAGCTGGGGGTTATTAGTCTGTTGCTTTCAATTGACTATTATTCCTATGGTTGGGCTGTCGGTATGGTTGGGACGTCTATATCGAAGCAGGCTGGGGAAGCAAAACCTGTAGCTTTCTGTGGACTCCGATTCCCATGATCCTCGCTGACAGGGCTAAGCTTTGACTACGCAAGCATCTGCATCATAAAATAGCTTTCTGAAATGTGACACCGTGCATCGTCAGATGTTTGTGTAGGTCGTGGGTGTCCAACCTGCGGCCCTCCAGCTGCTGCGGTACTACATTTCCCATGCTCCTCGGCCTGCCTGAAAGAGCATTATGGGAGATGTAGTCCTGCAGCAGCCAGAGGGCCGCAGGTTGGACACCCCTGGTGTAGGTGAACCAGAAAGAGAAATCAAGCGTCGAGGGTTTGGTTCTATGACACACATTACGCCTGTGTGCGGAGAGTCGCTGCAAATATAATGGAGACAAAAGGTTAAAATAATGACTCTGCCTGTGAGCCTGAAAGATATCGCAGGAAGCATAATTATTCCTTAATATTTCTCATTACCAAGCGTCGTGAGATTGAAAGCCTTTGAACCTGAATTAATAATACAAGATATCCATATTATATGTAATGTTTATGCGTTCTGGTGCAGAATGTGACCTTTTACGCGCTGAGACAGTGTGAATCTGTGTTTCATCTTTCCTTTTTCTTTCTTCCCTGACAAGTTTATTGCTGGAGAACTTAGTGCTTCCCAGTTTTAGTCCATTATGGACAAGTTACGTTTGTACCCAGGGTGATATTAACGTCTTCTCTATATGAAAAGGGTCAGTTTATTTATTTTTTTTAAATTATTGTATTTCAGCCTTCACTCCCACCCATTGGCAGAAAATATATATATATATTAAAAAACCTACTTAACTCTATAACTGTATGTTTGCAGTAGGAAGGTTGAGAAGTAAGCATCTGCCGCAGTAAGTTTCCTCGGCCGAGCACGGTGTCTACAGTCCTCAACATTAACATTTATTTGTTCTTCTTCAAAAGAGTTCGGACAGAACATCTGGAACCGGTCTGCCTGAGAGAGACGTTACTGATGCAGTATCACTACCTTGTGTGTTGTTGCTGTGCTCGGTCCTGGCATGGTGTATGACTTTTGACACCCTCATGTTGTTAGTCCTTTTGGCTGTTTGTCACCCGGCTTGTTCCTCCCGCACAGCTGTTTCTGTTTGTTAATGATTGTGTTTCAGCCTACGTATTACACCGATGATCATTAGTACCTGTTTGGTATAATTGTTTAATCATAGCCTAGCTATATGTACAAAATGCGTGACTTTGTGCGAGTTTACTCAAACGGCGTGAAAAAACGCCACTATCCGCATTCTGTCAGCTTAGGAAAGCACTTCTTGGAGTCCTTTCGCTGGTTTTACTCATTGTTTTTATGCGCTTTGGATTTTGGATTATTTATTCGTCTAGCGGATTGAAGAGGATCTGATAATGTTTGAAACACCTTTACACACAGCTCCGAGTTTACAATTGGGGCCGTCTTTGTAAGTTTAACCATTTATTCTCTGTTGTTTGCATTTATTTGACAATATTACATCATTTTTGTAAGTAAATATTTTTTGCTTGTCTTCACATGGTGAATTTTTGTCACGGATTTGCATAGGATTCAGTTGATTTTCTGTTGTAAAATAACTATTAACATGGCTATTTTTGAAGACATATTTGGTTTACAGCTTTTTTTTACACCTGCATATATATATATATATAATATAAAACCTACGAAAGGCATGTATTCAATATGTTAGTGGTTCATCTAATTAAAAGCCAGAGAGCTCCTATTATCCTTAATGCATTCATATTATAGTAGAAATAGATTATCGCGTGTATTCTTTCCCTTGAAATCTGGCTTTCTCTTCCAATGCACCTCAGGCCTTTCTCTTCTTGACCGAGCGAAAGGAATAGCTGGCTGGCAGTGATCTTAACGCATTATCCCACTTTTCTTCTAATTTAAGAGATTATAAATGACGCTTATATCTAGAGATAGCAATAAGTATTACTTATGTCTGTCTTTAATTAACCATCAGGCGGTGCGTTTATGGAACATGCAGCGTTCTATCCGTTATATCGCGCTGGACGTATTTTAAGATGGGAAACTTTTTTTCTAACTTCAACCCCTTCTTCGAGACTCCGCCGTATTACATCTGGATGGTATTTTGTGATGGAACGTATTGGGACCGGTTGAGGCGACACAAAATCCCCAATGATGGCGTTAGGCACTTGCGCGGCCGGGTTTTTGACACATGTAAGAGTATGGTCCTGGCAGCGATGTGTTTGTAGGCGCCGTGTCCTGCTTAGTGGTGTCGCGTTAGCACATTTAAAGGGCACGTCACGGGATATTTGCTCATCTTCATAGCTCTTAATCGTGAGTGATGACAGTATTGATCCTACAGCAGTTGCTAATTTAGTCTTCTCTCTCAATTACTTTGTTGGCACACTTTATTGGTGATTATGAAGTAGTTTAAGATATTTATTACCATTCCATGTTTAATTGCTAACGCCTAGTATAGTAAAAGTAAAATGGATGGAACGTGTCAGTTGTTTTGCTTTTAGAAGACGTTTGATTACAATGTCTCTAACCCCGCATTCTACAGATCTCCAAAGGGTTTCACAAACCATCAGATAAATTACAGACCACATCGGCCTTCCTTTCGAGGCGAAGTTCTCCGGCAGAGGGAGCGTCACCTTGTTCTTCCGGACTCCTCACCGCTTTCTCGTTGTGTGTGAGACAGGCGACCGCCCAGCGGAGGGGTCTTTGAGACTCTTATTCCTGAGCTCAACCGCTCTCGCAAGAAGACAAAGTAGTGACGTTGTTGCGCAAGTACAGAGCACCTCGGATAGCTGCCTAAAATAAATGTGATAACTCATGATAAATCCCCTTATAACATATGTCAGCTTTTGAATGTTAATTGTAGTCTTTGGTCAGTCCTGTAGCTGGCTGAGGGTTATGAGAGTGCTAGATAACAATATGTTTCTTTTTTTTTGCTGTGTTGATAAGCTTGGGTTTGCATCGCCACGCTAGCCCATTATTTTGGTCGGTTCTATAACTGTTATTAGCAGTTTTTGGCATTATGAAGCAACCTGTGAGGTCTCCGTGGCCTCACAAGGAAAGTGCTGATACTGGTTGATATTTTAATGGTTTTTAAACATTTTCTTATGTCTTTGCTTTTATTAACCGATTCTTAAAGCAGTGAAACAAAGCAGGGTGCCAAGTGTACTTTATGCATTGCTTATAAGTGAACGGGGCGTTTGCGTGGAACGGTGTAAAGGGCAAATAGTCATTGACTTTTGGAGAACGAATGGAAAGAAGAAGAAATGCCGCTGTATGCCGTTCTGTTTTAAATGTCATCTGCCTGTGTGTGGAACAATAGTTCATATCGCCGTTGGATGCGGTCAGTTTTCTGCAGAAAACATAATTTTAACATTTTTGGTGACTTTTTTTTGTAGTTAAGCTTATTTTTCCCCATAAATATGTCGTAGGTCTGTAATGCTGGGGTGGGTCGTGCTGTGATATTATTGTGCTCTTTGTGGGCGGGTAGCCTCTCGATCTGCATTTGATTTGCGTTTTTGCAGCTTAGTGTCCTTTTTTGTACGTTTCTTTATCTCTAGAACGTATTGGAACCTAAATACATGTTTTGGCAGCCGCGCAGAATAACCGGCATATGAAAGTGTAATGAAAGTGAGTCGTAGGTGTTGAAATCAGAACCTCGCTGACCACAAAAGCCTCTCTCGTCTGGTAGCAACGTGAAGAAATGACCTTTGTGGCTGTGAAAATACATCCCGCTGACACAATCCTGGAGAGACGCGCCGTCCGCGTGTAACCGTGATCTGAACGAAGGAGAGGGGGCAGCGTTTATTTACATTTATCGCCCAAAGCCTTTAGAATTCTTGTCCGTTTTCTTACATCAGGGTCTCGGCTAATAGTTTCTTTATGCCAGGCCCTCGTATCAGATTGGATTTTTTTTTTGTTTACCCCCTAAGTCAATCACGGAGGTGTAAATGCAACCCGCTCCCCCGTGAGTTTAAAGTACTGCGCGGCGTGGGTAAGTGGATCGCGTACGCGCATCTGTAGTGTAAAGTGCAGCCGGCACCGCGCACAGCACAGAGGTAATGGAGCCAGCATGCGCGAGGGCCAGCTCCGGGGATTCATGCCCCGATGAGTTTACAAGCAAACGTAGAGACAAATTGCTGCTCAAACAGCGCAGGAGGTGAGCGTCGAGGAGATGGAAATAGAAATGCGATACGCCCCATAATGGGGAGATCGCGTGGGGGGGAGCAGCTTGATTTGTGAACACAAATGAGGTATGTGATGATACATTAGCCCCGCATTTATCCCGAGGTTTTGGGAAAGTAAATATTGGTGCGGTGCTGTAACCTACAAGATAAACAAGAGCTTCAGGCGTGACTTCTTCACAATATGCCAGTAATATGCAACATCTGTCTGTGACACTGAAAATGTTCCTTGTAATCTGAACCGTATGCCCCTAGCCATTAAAGCGGTAGGGCGAGGGATTTATATCGTTCATTTGTAGATCCCGCTGATCCAGGTGGCCCAGGGGTCGTCACGTGTCACCTCTGGGAGGTATTGTACGGCGCATACGTTGCCAGACAACACATAGGTTCTAAAGCCCTACGTATTACATTTAAATACAGGTCGGCCCTTCAGGATGGGCTTCTGAAAAACACATGCATCCAAATTAGAGTGTTGGCGTATTCTGCCCTGAGATCCATGAAGTGTAGCGTTTGCCCCTCTTCCTCCCTTCCCCCATCCTGATTTAATATCTATTCATATGTTTTGGCTTCTTGTCTTCTGCCGGTGCCAAGTAGCCTTATAATGGGGAGAATAAATCTGTGTAGCGTGTGTATGGTTCGGTAGTTTGAAGCGCGCTTCCTGTGCTGGAATGTAAAGACCATAGAGGGACGGAACCTGGCATGGCTTTGAAGTTGGAAAATAGGCACTTGTGCATGGAATGAGGTATTTGCGGCCGAGGCCTTGGGTCCCCCGGCAGCGTCTCTTGCCTTTCCTCTTACAACATGAACATCATGACTTTGACTGTTTATAAAATCATGCCTTGTGGGAAATTGCCAGAGGTTGGATCCGAAAGGCCCTGTTTAGTTTCAAAGAGCTTACGCGGCAGCCAGGAGTCGGATCACCTGATTTTAAGCTGGACTGGAATGGAAAGTCTCAAGGTTTGAGCGTAGCCTGCCTTACAACGCAGCAGCTTTCACTATGATGGGTAACTTATAACACGGTCTTAAAGCTGATTACCCGGCGCGACTCAAACTAGAGAGCGTTTATTGAGGTCTGTTATAAGAAATGCATTTATCTGCAATGGAGACAAAGAGACGAATCTCTGAATAAACTGCTTAAGATCTGTATTGACTTAAATGAAAAATATACCCCTCCCTGTGGGACAGATTATCCCAATTATTAAATGAGTTAATCTTCGAGATCCCTAATCAATCAGGTAAAGGGTCATGCGGGGCTGTCAAATAAATTATTATATGACCTGATGTGGCTTGGAACACAGTAATTGTAAATGTATGAAATATCTCCAGTTTTGGTGTCCCTGTAATGCACATAGATTATACACGGTTCTCATTGACATGTCATTTAAATCTAACGGGAAGCCGTCTGCACCACATCCTTTTGCAAATTGTTTAGATTTCACAATTTAACTGCATTCTTTTATTGTATCCTCTGACCGAATGCAACGCCGCTGCATGAACGTTAGATTCTGCCCCCCCAAACATGTTCCCCTCCTTCACGCTTGCTTTTAGATTTAGGAAATTTTAGCACTTACAACATTTCACAGTTTGTGCTGACGGAAGCCCCGCGCTCATCAAAATGACAGGCTGCTGGAGGTTTCCAGCGCTGCATAATAATGCCTTGTTATTAAATGAATTATGTTTTACGGCCTTAAATTCATATCTAGTTCTCCATTAGATGCCACGCCGTGAAACCGATCAACCCCACTTCATTGGGTGGCCCTAATGGATTATTAATGAACTTGTGGCTCTTCCATGAAGGTTTTTATCGACTAACCACTGCTGTTAAAATGCAAGGTTTTGGCCGTCAATACTGTTGGTGATGATGAGGTGGTTGTGACTAAGTGACAGCACAGACTGCCATGTCTTCTAAACCAAGTGCCGAGAACCCAGGAAATTAGATAAAAAGTCTCCGTTCTCCAATGATTAGTCAAATGAGGTGCAAATGCCATATCGGGGCATGATTTAAAGGTACAGTGACAAAAAACTAATATACAGTTTTAATGAATTTCTATAAAACCTATTAATTTCAGTCCTGGGAGGCTGTCTACCTAAATAGCTACAATAAATGCTTCGCGTGGTGAGTTCAGGTCTGGATTTCTGCTAATATAACCTAAATTTAGCTCTCAGTTTATATAATATCGTATAATAAAGTCAGCCTTTTCTGCATTGGGTTTTATGGCAGCTACAAAAACACGATTTTAAAATAAAGCACTCAAATAATTGCTTGCATCTGTATTCCATTATTTTATTTTTTTTTTGCTTTAAAAAAAGTAATGTATCTCATGGAAATAATTGTTTAAAGCGTGGACCGTGTGTAAGTGTTAGTGATAAATTAGCCACTAGGTGGCGCGTTTGTGCAGTAAATTTATCATTTCCTTGGTCGCTGCCTTGAAATAAGATCACAGAGGGCAATCACTTAAGTAGACGATAAAGCACATTGTGAATAACAGCCAGGTTAGTATAGGCATATAAATCCTCGGCTAACAGCTGTTCGAGCTGTTCCGGCACCAAATCTAATTGTATTTTTCTTCAGCTGGAGAATAGTAATTATTATCTCAATAAAACTATTTTCTATGGCTGACTTATTAATAGCAGAACAGAAACGGCTTTGTTTTCAGAAATATATATATATATATATATTTATTCAAAATGCCACCTAGTGCCTAAAATACCCAAATCGTGAAAACCTTCAGATGGGAGATCGCTTGTGGCCATCTTGCCAAGATATTCTTTTGTTGTGATACTTGTTTTTGCTTTGTTGTGTTTAAACATTTCCTGTTGTAAACATGGATGTCGATGACTTCATGATCAAGTAAACAAAATCCGTTTTTAAAAGGAACTTTTTTTTTTAATGGTTTCGTGGGAATAAATATCTTAAAGCATCGGATTATGTGAGGGTTTGGCTGTTTCTGTATAATAGTTTATTAATGCCTTGCCATTTTCTTGTGATGGTTTCTTATTGTTTAGCTTTATAGACAATCTTGGGCAGCACACATCATTTTTTTAGTATTTTTTTTTAACAGCTTAGTCCTAATGAGCAGTTTATGGATTGTTAATGAAGTGGAACAGCATTCGCTGAGATTACTTGTTCCAGGCACATGAATTCTGGAGAAAAACTGCTTTTCCCACTGGAATGTTTCTTGATTCTGAAACATGGAGATCTTCCACTCTTTGGGACTTTATTGATGAGGAGAATCTGTTTATCCGGCAGTTAACCTCAGAGATCATTCTTCTCAAATACGAAAAATATAAATAAAGAATAAAAAATCCTTTATGGTGCTGACATAATTGCGCTCTCTTCGATGTTGGGTAAATAGACCATAACAAATCTATTATTGTATTATTTCTTTCTGTAGGATCACTTACAAAGAATCTGAAAAGTTTCTTTCCCTGGTTTCTATGGCAACCATCAGTCCCTGCCTATGTGTCACATGATAAAGCATTGCCCAAGGTAACATTTTGGATGGTTTAATACATTTTTTTTGGACATTCAGCAATCCTGGGAATAATACTTGTGATGATGCATTTAGATTGGAAATGTGTTAAGTTTAGTAGAGTAGGTGGAACAGCACCTTAAACTTGTGTAAAGCAGCCTTTTACTGCGTAAATCCGTGTCGGGTGTCCATGCAGAGGTTTCTATAAGCTCTGGGGATCTAGAAAGTGTTTTATTTAGAGGGGGCCCGGGGTGTCCCTTTTTATTCAGCTGTGTGACTGATACGTACTTGGTAGAGGGGCTTTGCAGTGCTCCGCGGACCCTGTCCCTGAATGTCCCCCGAATGAAGCGCTTTGTCATCTTACACGCTGCTTTACGGTTAAATCTGCCTCCTTCCAGCAAATATTCCCTTGCTGTTTTTTTTTTCATTGCCTTTTTATTCTGTTTTGGTGACGATTCATATTTAAGGTCATTTAGTGCCACCCAGGAGCCCGGTACTCGGTAGAAGGTGAAACGTTCTGGTCTGTTCCCTTTGCTACCTCAAAGAAAAAAAAAAAGCCTTTGCTTAATAAATGGGAACCATCATTTTTTATAAATATGTAACAATGTGTATCGAACCCCCTATAACTTGTCTTCGCTCAATGTCATAGGATATTTCTTCATTAAAACAAATGACCCAATCTATTCCACTTCCACCGACACCTCTGCTCATCCCCTGTTTACAACAGCTAATTGATCCAATTGACAACAGCAAGTTAACAATGGAGTAGTAAAATAATGGGGAGGAATAACAGTGTAGATCCCAAGGGACAGAATCCTACTATGATGTACAGTAGATGGCAGAGATCCACTCCATGGATAGTTTATACATTGCACAGGGCTGGACAAAAGGCAGCACCTAGTCATCGAGCACGCAACCTCTTGTCTTCAAACCATGCTTTTTTTTGTTATTCCATCTTATATACAAATTCCAATATTTTGATTAATTTAATACCTTAATATTTTCCAAGATGTCCGTTATCTCCCCCTTTTATTTTCTTGAAATAATGACTTATTAAAGAATTCCTGTTGCCCCCCCATTTCCCACACTCTTGCTATAGAGGGTCCCTATAAACCGCCTTCCAAGTCTCCGAGGGACATGTTTGGGTGATGCTCGGTGAATATTATTTGTGCCCTTTGGATCTGCATGTTTGTATATAATGGTGATGAATATACTTGGTGGGTTATAGTTGCCGTTAGTGTGGTGAAGGCATTGTAAATGTGCACAGAGGTGTGTGTGGCTGTGTGTGTGTGTGGCGCTGTGGTGTGTGTGTGCTTCGTGTGGTGTGTGTGTGTGTGTGGTTGGTGTGTGTGTGTGTGTGTGTGTGTGTGTGTGTGGCGCTGTGTGTGTGTGGCGGCTGTGTGTGTGTGTGGCGCTGTGTGTGTGTGTGGCGCTGTGTGTGTGTGTGGCGCTGTGTGTGTGTGTGTGGCGGGTTGTGTGTCTTGTGTGTGTGTGTGGCGTAGTGTATGCATGAGCATGTAGATGGGGCTATTGTAGTAGTTGTAGGGGGGGTGCGTGGATCGGTTCATTGTCTCGCACCCAGTGTTAAGCTCATGAGGCTTCGCAGGGTTTTAGTGTTCATGTTATAAGACGGCGCTCATTAAACCTCCTAAGCAAAGCGTCTTTAAACAAAGTTACATCCAATTCACTAATATTTTTGCGGGTTGCGCTGAACGTTTACCAGCTCATCCAAAATGCACCGTTAATGGCGGTCACTTTCAAAAAGTTTTATTATAGGCAAATTAAATATATAATGGTGCTTTATTTAAGAGGACGTTTCCATCAATCATAGTAATCGGGGTCTATTCACTAAAGGGAGAGTTGTGGTTTTAGCGCTACACGTTAGGAAGGTCAAACTTTAAAGGTCATCTGCTGCAGGAGGACCTTGGCTGGCCTTGTATAATGTATACTTTACATTAATCTCCTCGCATTATGACGTATGCATTCTACAGGGCCAGCCCTTCTTGCTGGAAAACTTGCTAGTGTGGTTGGCCCTTCATAACGGATAGGGAGTCAAAACCACAACCTTCACTTTAGTAAAAAAAAATAAAAATAATAAATCCTATTTAGGTTTACTTGCTGAAATCCTCTAATTCCGATCTGACCCTTGCAGAGGCTTCCGGAGCGAGTCTGCTTCCACCCAGGATATATCCTCATATACATAATGACATAATGTATATTACTTATACTTGGTGCACTGTGTGGGGTGACAGAGTTGCTTTTATTTTCGCAGCCAATAGCAATGAATAGATCAGCGGAGAGATTTCTGTAATCTTAGTATTGTGCGTCATGCTGCGTAACGTCTAATGCCTGTTTTTGATCCCATGATTTATATTTATCGCTGACATATATAATTCATGTGTCCATCAGTCTGGCCCTCGCTGGCTGAGAGCTCTTCCCCGGCACTTTCCTGGAATACTGCTGACAAATCACTTTTGCTCGCTCTTCCATCAGTGTTGTGTTTATGTTGTTCTGGTTCCTCCGGGAGTTTTATAAAAGTGCTTCTTATCTGAGGGTTGTAGGCACCGCAGGGAATTTGTATCACTTGGGGTTCCTTGTGTTCCTGGAGCCTATACATTCAGCATCGTACGCAGCGTTATTATATAGGCATTATACAAATTCACAAAACTCTCCGTCTTTTACATTTATTTAATCGTATCTACTTTTTTTAAGGGTAAGAAATCCCAAACTGGCATATTAATGAACACATAAAGGAAATCTTAGGGGTTCCAAATGAAATTCTATTTTAACCCCTTCAGGCCCAGTGGTTTTTATAACCAAAGGACCAAAATATTTTTTATCATTTTTTTACCATATGTTTGGTGAACCATAATTTAGGATCAGCAACATCTCCTGATTACGCTCATACCCCACAGACATATGTTTTATGTTCAGAGGGCCACGGGCATCCATATTACATAAGCTTTTACACGATGGCTCATGTAGTCCGCATCGGTGCCTTTATTTTCAAACATTAAGATTCTATTAAGTGTGTGATAAATACGATCATATCGCTAACGCATACCTTTGCTTATTTATGCTTCTGTTAAATGAAATTATTGTCTGATCTCTCCCCCTCTGGTGACTGCTCACAAAAAGCATGTATTAATAAAGGTTTTTGCTGTTATGATTGATTTAAGCAGCGCGAGATCCATGATACAGCTGATAATGTGAGAAGGGTTTTTTTTTTATTGCTCTTGCTCAAAAAACGTGTTAATTGGTACAAATCTGGAGGTATTCAGTTATAAGATGATATTCACTGAAGCCGGGGTCTGTGTATGAGCGGCATGCTTAATAATCCTATAGCGCCAACAATTTCCGCAGCGCCTCTGACCATACATCTACTAGAAGACAAAGACAAACTATTAGGTAAAGAGGACCCGGCTCACAAGCTTACAATCTAGAGGTGATTTTACAGTCTCACTAATTTTTTTATATATGGAACTGTAAAATGTGGGCTGTATAAATAATATTCATGGATATGCACCTTGGCTCTGGAAGGTCGGTTCGGTAACCATGTCAGGCCTGTTAATGAAGAGCGAGTGCCGTGAAATGAAGAATCGGTTTATCTAGGAGGTCTTCGGTGACCGACCCGCTGCACAATGCACAATAGATCTCCAACTCAGCCGAACCCCTCGTGTGCCGGACCCCCCATCAGACAGGGGATTAAAGAGTTCCTGTAACACCAACGCTACAAAAGTGTTTTCTTTTGTACGCACACCGCTTTTTCCGAATTGTATGAAAGGCTTTTCTCAGCCATTGGGACTATTAACCCCTTTTAACCTGCGTGAAATGCCTTGCTTAGCAGCCTGGTGCTCAGAGGATTAACAAACAAAACATCTCTCAGTGCAGAGAAATCCAAATTATCCGAGCGGTATAATTACGGCAATATGTTTCCAGCCACGGCTATGGTTTGTGTCGGGTCACTCTGCGACCGCCGCACGGCTTCCAGGCAGGGAATGAATAGGAAGAAATCAATATATTATTTACCAGGGGTTTGTAACCTGTACTGGAAACCCTGCTGTCTGTCTGCTTGCTGACCGCTCGCGCCCTGGCCTCCCCGACTGCTTGCGCGGGGCTCGCGCCCTGGCCTCCCCGACTGCTTGCGCGGGGCTCGTTTTTCTGGTATTGAGATTTAGTCAGCTGTGTTTGCATTACAAGCCTTTTTTTTCTTCTATCAGAGCTTTATCTTGATTGTGAGGGTCGGCCTTTGTGTCGGTTGCCTGGTACCTTCCTTTCTGGCGGCTTTTCTTTCAGTCTGGTTAATGCCGGCGGACCTCAGCCTTTGTGTTGATTGAAGGCTTAACAACTCCTGCTTGTTCAGTGGATCTACAGACAGATTTCATTCCAGAGCGGGAGGAGCGTCCTTACACAAAATCAGCACGGAATGTAAGGTTTTGGCATCCTTACAGAGTGCAAATATTAAAAGAAAAATACCCCAATGTCAATATTAAATGATTATAAATGGCGCGATAATTATGGGCTGTTGTGTGAACGATAAATCTGAAAAGGAACTGGTCGCACGGTAATAACGGCTTTCTAAAGGACGACACAAAGACTTTGATACAATTTATTTTTATTTGGTTCTAAAACTTTTCACGCAGCGCTGTTACCCGTCCTGCTGGTTTCTGCAGATGTCCCACGGAGCTCAGATTGACTGCAATCGACGTTCCGACCTGGAGATGTGTTGTTGCCATATCAACATTTTTCCATCAACCATCTGAAAATGCTACGTTGTATATGGGATGAATAAGATGAAATCCGTTAATTAATCATGTTTAGACATCCTGAATAAACGTGGCGGTCTGCCTTGTTACCCCCGTGTAGATGCACACGTCCTAAGAATATTTATATCCTGCCGAAAAAATAATGAAAATCTATCAATATATCAATTAACTAATTAAAGCCGCTCTTCGGTTTACTTTAATGGTGATTTTTTGTATTCTATTTATTGGGTCCGGTTCGATGAAGCCTTTTGTCTGCGGCTGATTACCCTTGGAGGAAACATCTTGCCCCTTCTGTATAGATCACTTATTTCCGCGCTTGTTACTGCATCTGTTGTCTCCTTTCTGTTAATGGTGCTCGGCGTGACACCGGGCCGTGATAAATGGGGGTCACTCTAAAGTCTCCCGTGGAAGATCCTGGAAAAGAAGTGGGATTGGTAAAAGAAACCCGTGTGTGGATGTAGAAGCCGGCATGTGTTGCGTGTCTGGTGTGTGCATGTGGTTTGCGTTGTGTGCTTTAGGTCCGTGTAATGTGTGATTTATTTCTTGCTGGGCAGCATTTACAGAAGTGTTCCGGGAGGTAATATTATACTTCACCCGTCTCATCGCATTCCCATTCTTCACACATTCTCGGGGTTGAATATAGATTACGAAAAGAAAATCGTGGACTCCTCGGCCAGTGAGACGGCGTCCGCTCCCTTAATCAGCGAGTCCTGGCTGTTGGTTATTATGTTTATTTACTAAACGAGTTTTACACGAGACATTTGCGTGACTCGTAATATTTGGTGGCAGCCTGGACCCATCAAGCCTTTGGGGCAAGAAGGGCAGATCTGTCCCGTGTCATCCGACAGATGGAGGCACCCAGGGCCATTTCAGCCTTTCATGGTGAAGATGCTGAGTTGGCATATTTCACTTTTATACCTAAATTTACAATGTTTTAGATGAATAAATTCCCTGAGTGTGTTGATGATGAGCTGTGGCCGTTGACTAGAAGTGTCAAACGTCAAGGTGATTCCATACTGATTACTTTCTCATTCTATATCTGGGACTCGGCTAGAAGAATTTTTTTTTTTTTAATATATATATATTATATTTTTATATATAATGTTATGTATATTTTATTGCCTCATAAATATACTGGTTTACTAAATGATATCCATTAGAACAATTCCATTAGGGAATGTGTTTTTAAATGGGGCTTCTAACAAGCGATGTGATTTTATACGTCGCATGTCTGCATTGTGGTGATTTCTGACTTTTGACTGTGAAAGTGTTTGTGAGATCTGTGCAATGTGTGCTTTCTATCCTCCTAGCATCTTTTTATTAATAATAATAATAATAATAATAATAAGGCAGCGCATAGACCCCCGGGGGTTTGGAACGACAGCTGTAGCATTTCTTAGAGGTTACACCTCGTCCACATGGAGCCTATAAAGATTTCCACTTGGCTGACTTTTCTGCTGTCTTGTAGATAAGAACAAGGGTAAAAACGGTTGTTTTCGGGGCATTTAAACGCCCGAGCCCACCCGGCTAGCTCTCCGGCTCTGTCGCATAGCATTCATGTGGCTAATGGTGACAATGGACAGGCCACCGCGTTCACCTAAGGCCGTTCTGCAGACACGTAGCTGGAGCGGCGAGATATATTAACGGAGAAATGATTGCAAAGATCCTCATAAATTAGTTTTATTTACAAGGTCATAGTTTGTTTATCTGCTGCTTCAGTGAAATGCACCAAATCTCGCAAAGATGGAACATCTGCTCGGAGAAATACCTCTTGCTGAGCTTCGTTTTTACACCCCAGGGAGAAGCATAGAGAGCATGCGGCTGGCGAAGTATATTTGGGGTAAAAGAGCGGCGTTGTAGACGTAATCGGCATTAACGTGTATGTGATGGCTGGAGTTATCCCCAACGCTTTAAGTGAGCAAAGAGATCGGGGTTGGCCGCCACCTCCCCGGTGCTTTACAAAGACCCTAAATTATGAGTGTTATTCTCCGTACCTGATCTCCGTTACGTGAACTGCGAGTATTTATTAACGATGTTATAAAGTAACTGTGGGTTTCGCATGCGGCTGGTTGGCAGCTGCCCTGGTGGCCTTACTACCCCTCACCACCCAAACCAGAGGGGTTAAAAGGTGAGGAGGGCTCTTTTTCTGCCCAGCGGTTCAGAGTTGGTAGTAATAACACAGCGAGGGTGCCCCTTGGACAACACATTGCAATGTTATGCGTTCTGTGATAATGTATATTTTTAACTAGTCCTCGTTCTGTGTGGGTTATAAGTAGGGGGGGTGCAGATTTTTAGCCCACTGGCGGCTATTATTATATCAGGGTAACCTTCACACACCAGGCTTCAGTTACACCTTCACGCCCCGCTGGTTTTCTAGATAATGCTGATTGATGGGTTGCCCTTTGCCCTTATAATACAGATCAGGAGATGTCCTTAGCAAAGTGTTACTATCCTGAATGATGTGCTGTTATCCCGACATGCTGCCACCCCCTCTCTCTTTATACCGACATGCTGCTACCCCCCCTCCCCTTATACCGACATGCTGGCACCCCCCCTCCCCTTTATACCGACATGCTGGCACCCCCTTCCCCTTTATACCGACATGCTGGCACCCCCCCTCCCTTTATACCGACATGCTGGCACCCCCCTCCCTTAATACAATTATTACCGACATGCTGCCACCCCCTCCCCTTTATACCGACATTTGCTGCCCCCCCCTCCCCCTAGTATACCGACATGCTGCCACCCCCCTCCCCTTTACCGACATGCTGCCACCTCCCTCCCTCACCCTTTACGACATGCTGCCACCCCCCTCCCCTTAATACCGACATGCTGCCACCCCCTCCCCGGCACCCCATGGCACCCCTCCCTTATACTGCTGGCATCCCCCGACATGCTGAACCGACACCTGGCACCCCCTCCCTTATACCGACATGCTGGCACCCCCCTCCCCTTATACCGACAATGCTGGCACCCCCCTCCCCTTATTACCGACCATGCTGGCCCCCCCTTCCCTTTACCGAATGCTGGCACCCCACCTTCCCTTTACCGACATGCTGGCACCCCCCTTCCCCCCTCCCCCGACATGCTTGGCCCCCTATCCCTTATACGACATGCTGGCACCCCCCCCTTTTTCCCCTTATACCGACATGCTGGCACCCTCTGCGTGCCGAGCGCCAGCGAGTTCGATTCCCGTGAGGGGTCTATCAAAGAACTCGCTGACAAATCGCACGAAATACCGGATCCCAGCGCACAGTGTCCCGGGGGAGCAGACTCAGTATCTGGGCCTACACCGGGGCTGCGCATACCGGGATCACCCGGGCCGCCTTTGTACTTTGTAATGTTTAATCTGTTGAGCTAGTCCTGGATGCTGACTGCTCGGTGGGGATTTGGCTCGGGGGTTAATGTGCCGCCCTGACTGAGCACCGGAGCCGTATGGCAGGTGCCCTGTCTGACCGCTCTCCTTGGGGGGCAGGTGTTAGGGGGCTTCTATCGGAGAGGACCCAGGCTAAATCCAGTCCGGGTCTTCCTGGCTGCCGTGCCTGTTGTCTCTGGTTAGGGAAGGAGGGCTGGAAGGGGCTGATCTGTGTCCCCTCCCCCCGGCTGCTGCTGTCTGCTGCACGGAGCCCGGATCAGGCATGTGGAAGTGTCTGCTGAACAGCTGAGGAGGAGGAGGAGGGAGCGGCGTGCATGTGGGGACAGCGGGCGCAGGGGCAGCGGCGGCATCAAGGATCAGGGAGCGCTGGCCGGGCTGGCGCATGTGCTCTGCTTCCGGGGGGAGCTGCTTTTGTTCAGCAAGTGGATGTGCGCTCCCCCTTCCCTCCCTGCCTTTATCCCACGGTGATCGCCCTCTAGCTTCCCCCTCCGTCTATCCCGTGTATCCCCCGCGGTCGGACTCTAAGGATCAGCTGGGATTTGAACTCTCGCAGCCTCCACCCTGGGCTCTCCCTCAATGGGGAGCAGCCAGCGCCTGGCCCCCGCTCCAGGACGCCGCTTCACTTCGCAGGCTGGACGTGGCTCGGATCGCAGGCAAGTGGTGATCTCCCCCTCCCCGCTCGTGTCTTCCCTGTGTGTGCATGGAGGGTAGGGGGTGTCTGGCAGAGCGGAACGCCGGCCGCTGCCCTCCACTTGTTTAGGGGCCGGTTGGATGCCGTCCAGGACTTTCAATCCTCTTTTGCGGTCTCACTTTCCTGGCAGTGGAAGGGTTAACGTTTTGGTGCCGGTGGGGGTTATTTCAGCCATTACTCCTGAGTCAGATCAAAGATACTTTTAGGGGGGAGGTGGGGGTAAATCTGAATGCCATCGCTGCAGCCAGCTGTGGGGGTAACTTTAACTGCATTGGCGCTCAGTTTGCCCGCACGGGGTTATTAGAGCCGGGCTGCGGCGGCTCTTACCTGCAGTAAACGCTCGCGGGGAACTTTCCTTTTCAACAATGAGATCCAGCCAGAAATCTGTTTGGAAGACGGTAGGTGAATGGAACCGCCTCCCAGCGGTAGAGGTTAATACAGCGAGGGAGGTTAAACATGCACAGGATAGAGATTTGGTTCCTGAATCTAAGATGATACCAACGACAGATTAAGGTGTGAGTCTCGGTTGTCTGCCGCCCGGCGGCTGCATTCACTCCGGGGCGCTCTCCCTGTCCTCTCTTACCCTCTGTCGGTGGCTGGAGTGCAGGAGCGTCTCGTGGAATGCGTTTCATGTGTAACCGGAGCCGTGTTTGCTGTGTAATGTTTGCTCAGACCGTGTTCGGTGCTGCGGGGACAGACCGGCCCGACCGGCCCCGCTATATATACCGTATATTTATTTATATGGACACATGTGGCTTCGCTCATTCCCTGCCTGTGTAATGTCTGCTTTTCCCCTCCGGGGCGGGGGTGGGGGGGCTCAAACTCCACTGCTTCATATTTATCACATCCTCTTAAAACCCAAAAGTACCCGATGGGGCAGGTGAGGGCCGGAAATCCTTCCCGCTCCTCTGTCGGCTCGTAAATCTTTGCTCTTTGGGGTTTTTGGTAACATCTTTGAGGCCATAGAGGCTGAAACAATAACCTGCGCCAAACTCATGGAAGTGAAAGATTTCTCACGGTGAGGGTTACTTACTGTACAAACATTTATTATTAGCTCCTCGGATACATTTTGGGCAATAAAAAGAACTATATTATTATATACAATAAGAGAAAAGTCTGAATTTCCTGAAGATGAAGATTAATCTTCCAAAATATTTCTGTTTATAACTTGGACGGGACTTTGCATTGAGCCGGACCACAATTTAGTAAATACCCCGCTAGTAGGCACCTCTCGTTGTCATTGTTTTCGAGTTGTTTCCTCGGCATCGGTTTTGTTGGCGTTCTTAGCGTTATCCCGTCTTCTAGTGGCCCAGATGCCGCGGCTGCAGGTGAGCGGAACCAAATGCGCTGAATCTGCACTCTAGAAAAACCCGAGGAAAGCGTAGTGCGCAGCCGGGAGGATTATATGGAGAGTCGAGCAGTGGCCCCGGGGTTTGTAGCTCCTAAACCCCACATACAGGAGAGGAGAGCTGCGCATGGGTTAAGGTTGGCAAACAGAAAGCAGCCAATGGGGGACAGGGTGTTCTCCCCAAATAAATCCTATTGCGGGTCTGTCCCGTTCCCTAATCCTGCGTGTTACTGTCCGACACTCTGACTGTGTGATGTTTACAGGGTGACACAATCAGAACGTGTATCTATCTTGCTCGTGTGTTATGTGGCTGGTGCTAGAAGTCTCAGTAAGAAAGGGAAGTGCTGTGGGTTGTGGTTTTTGGAATCTACAGTCGCTGTGAGTTTCTTCAACGGAGGAGATGTTAGTGGGGAAAGCTAAACGGGCGCATGGCGGCTCTCAAGAGCTCGTTCAGCGCAGGTTCCAGATACGAGAACCCTTGTGAGTTACAGAACACAGAGCTGGCGAGGGGACAGCAGCGAAGAACGAGCGCGTTTCACACTTCCAAGCGCACTTAATCATAGGCTGCCTCTATTTTAAGTAGCTATAGCCTGGTATTATGTTTATGGGCTGGCACCGTACCACCTGCGTATGGGAAGTGGAGCCAGACTGAGCTGTGCTTCTGGCAAACCATCCATCTCTTGTGTAACCGCCTTATCCTTATAGCAACGCGGAGATGTCACGGCCTGTACTGTGTTTTAGTGGCATCCAGCCTTCTGTCACGCGCTGTGGTGGTAGTGTGTGTGTGTGTGTGTGTGTGTGTGTGTTGGGTGATGATGGTGGTAGTGTGTTTCTGTGTGCATGGTGGTAGTGTGGTGGTGCGCACGCTGGTGGGGTGGTGGTAGTGTGTGTGTTTCTGTGTGTGCGCGCTGGTAGTGTGTGCGCGCACTGTTGTGATAGTGTGTGTGTTCCTTTTCTCTGCAGCTACACTAATTATTGGAAACTGTAGATAAAGAACAGATCTTGCGTTCCCTTTGAGTTTAATATCTCTATAGAAGCTGTTTTTATACGGAGTGTTATGAGAAGTGTAATAAAATGGCGGTAAGTACCGCGTGTTCTTTAATAATTGCAGTGTATATGTAACATTTTGTTGTGTTGCTCTGTATGTTAATTCTCTTTTCTGCTGCTGCAGCCCATCACACTGTTATCTCTAATGAGCGAGGTTATTGTCAGCGATGGAGTCACAGGGGGGCCGGGTAGATACATTAGGGCCGTTTACCCAAACAGTGGGATGTGGCTCCCCTTTAATGACCGGCCATCAATATGTTTAACGTGTCCTTGATGGGAATTAGTCGGATTCTTTCGCGTTATCCGCTGCCTTCCACGGCAAATAAATCTCGATCTGCAGCTTAGTAACGTTTGATGACCTCACTGGCCGTCCTCGTGCTGGTGATGAGTCTATTGATCTCACGGAATACTTTAGTCGTTCTTTGCGTCATGGAGGTTAATGGCAGCCCCCACGTAATTATGGAGCATCATGTTTGATCCCCCTGGTACAAAAGGCTTTGTCCTGAAATACCGCAGGAAAAAACAAAAGCTCCACTGACATCTTTCAGAAAACTCGGCAACATAACTATCCATTTCACGCATTGTATACGCGTTGTATGTATGTGTCGGTTATTCCTTCACGGAATGTGACAATGTCCTATTAACCAGATATCGGACAGTTTAAAGCACATATAATGTCCATGAGGGTTGTGTACATTATATTGTATAGGTGGATGGAAAGGTTTGGCATAGATACACACAGAAGCGGTTACCTTATAACGTCCTGTTACAGAGGCTGAGGAATCCCAGTAGCCAGGTAGCCGTGCCGCCTAGATCTTCAGATGTGGCCCCTAACGTCTTGCACCGTTATCTGTTGATCTTTATGCATGTGCCACTTATGCCAATTTTTGGCAAGAGTCTTGTTGAGTCCTCCTCTAATGTACGCAAAAATGGCACATTCGGGTTTCACTGTGTCCTAAATCTTGCCTGCTTGTTATATATGGGCTTGTTATACCCTATAGATACGAGTATATTTCCGCTGAAGCATATGGTTTGAGTAAGGAATAGCCCGGAAAGGTGTCTGTGAGGCTCTGGGTTGGATGAGGTTAATGGATTTCTTTGCAGGTTCCCGGGACCGGTTAAAGTTGGAGTGCTTATTGTTTGTTGGCAGGCGTCACGTGAGACGTTACTCGATCCGGCCGGACGATAAAACCCAACTAGTGTTACACCATTTTGTGGCGGCTGAAAGCGATGCATCGGCTCTTGCTGCTTAGTAACATGTTTGACTCGGGCTGAATACATCAATTTTAATCGGCTTTCAGTGCTGGCTTATTTGTGTTCAGCCTTGCTTAGAATCGGAGCGCTGCTGCGCCCCGTTTCTGCGCCCCGTTTCTGCGCCCCGCGCCCCGTTTCTGCGCCCCGCGCCCCGTTTCTGCGCAAATGTTTTTCTATCCGCTGTTGTGAATTGTTGGCTAAATAGCGTAATCCTCTGTTAATTTTCTCTCCCCCTTGTGCTCCCAGCTGGCTTTATTACTAAGGCACTGTGTTTGACTCGTTGAATTGATGGTAATCAATTGTTCCTCCACCTCTCCCCGCTGCTGGAGGGCCCTGCCATGCATTGACGAGATTAAAATGGATCTGGTGCAGAGGGAAAGCACTCTCCCCCCTCCTCTCGAAACAGATTCCCCTCTCTGTGAACGACTCTGAAATTGCTATTGCAATGCTGACGACTTCTTCTTTAGCTCTCATTGTGGAGGCTGGCGTTATTTTGAATAATGTAATTATTGATCCAGCCCATAAAAAGGAGAGATTGATGGGTACATTTGTGACTCATTATATTCCGACGCTGCAATTTCCCTTCCTCTGCATTCCTGCCGTATCTCTGCCGTCCTGCTATTGTGATCCGGTACGGCGTGACACAGAAAATATTTAATGCTGCCTCGAATCTGCATGCTTTACAGCAGCCATAAAGCGTAGCGCTCGCTCAAGGGCCACCGGAAACGCAAGACGGGGTTCACTATTACGTCAACAATTGGTTTTGATGGTCGGATTAAAGTGTCTTAAAGGCTCCCTTTTTACAGGTCGAAAGCGCTTCTCTAAACTCGGGCAAATTTTGTGTCCTTAGAGGCATTTCGGCATCTCCGTCGTATGTGGGGCTTGGTTTAGGGTCGGGTGTTCTCCAGAAGAAGCATTTTCCCCAAATCCTGATGACGTTCTGCCCTAGAGAGCATGCATCCCAATGTGTGGTGCATTGTAGAAGCCGATAATGTTCTATGTGGGTGATTAATATGCCGACTGCTTCATGAACGTCCATGTTATTTATTGTATCTGCTGCATAATGATCCATTAAGCTGTATTACGATTTCTTTTTTAAACAGGTAGTGCCCCCCTTGCCCGATGCGGCATCCTACCCGATGGGTTGATGGCATCGTTATGGTGAACTCTCATATCACGCTAGTGATTAGCGGCTGGACCCTTTCTCTTAGATTTGGACCTTCGCTTTATGATCTTGTCTCTGCTTACGTTTCGGGTTACTTGTGAACGGTTATTCCGGAGTGTGCCCTTTGCGTGTGATGTGGCGCACAGACCGCTTGCACGTGACACGTTTTTACAGCTCATCAGTGTTTTCATCAATATCTTCCAGTGTTGTGTGCGTAGTCGCTATTAATTGCGGTTCGACAATTGCAGGAAACCTCAAGATGAATTGTCCCGTAGAGAAGGATCTGTGCATGCGTTTTATGGCCAGTAGTAAACGTGAACACGTGTGTGGCTTTATGACATACGTGGTGGGCTTGTGCTGGCCTCGTACGCTTATAGTACTTTGCGGTACAGCCTTCATTTTTAATGTGGCTCCATCAAATCCCTGTTGGTGTAGATTGATCTTCTGGCTTTAATAATGTAGCCATGGGGTTAATTTACATGTATTAGAGGCCATACGTTAAATTACAGCAGGTGGCCGTGCCCCACTTTTATACCACCTTCCGGCTCCCTAAAATACGTGGGTTCTGCTGTGCTTTGACATGACTTTCACACGTTCTTGCTCCGTGTTTCATCGCTGTGACCGGTTTACTGACCAGGTGTTCGGTTCTGGGGGCAGCATGAGCCACCCCGGTGCGTCTGAGAAAACCTTTGCCGCGCAATGCCTATTAATGTTGGACTCGTTGCTTATTTGTATAGTGAATAGGTTAACTTTGCTGACTCCTTTTATAAATGACATCGGTTAGTTGTGACTCATGAGTACAAAGGACATGAATCAGAGATATATAATCTCTTGACCATTTGGTGCCGGGGTCGGAACTCACGGCGCGAGTGATACGAGGGTTCAGGCTGATCTGTTTGCCTTCTAACCAGACTTTACGGAGACCGTGTTCTTGCGCGTTTGGCACTTCTCGTTACCTTGGATCAAGGTGCTTTTTAGTGAGATATACTTACCGCCAATGGACTCCAGCGCTGACTCACCGCGCAGGTGGAGATCTACCGAGAAGAGAGCCTACCGAGCGGGCAATCAACGGTGAGAACGGTCGGACCGCAGGTGGAGAGGAGCTGCAGCTTCTTCATTAGATAAGGTCTTCATTGGTTCTCTCCTCCATGTTTAAAGAATACATGTTAAGGTACACATAGCATACTTGAATATCCGTTCTTTACCGGGACTGTCTCTTTAACATATATATGTAACGTATGTATGAAGCCCTTGTGTGTTTATATATGTTTTTTAATTGATGTTATCGGGTAGGCACTTTCATGTTTTGGGAACACTGATTCCGTGTCATTAATAATTACAGCTTTTAGCGGACGAGACGTAGAGATGTGTATAGAATGGCTTTAGAGGGTTTTAGACGTAATGTATCTGCAGTGCTTTTAAAAGTTGGAGTGTTTGAAACGTGTAACCTTAATTGGTTTTAGTCCCAGCCGTCTGAATGTAATATTAACAAGCATGGCAGGCAGGGTTATGGCTCAGAGTCCCGACTCAATCCATCCAAAAAAGGCATGGAAACTTCTCAGGGGTTGCTCTGACATTGCAGTAATTACATAAACAGGGATATTCTGATTACACCTTTAATCCCATCCATTTCGTAAATTAAGTTTCAAACGCTGGCTTTAGACGCATTAATTACACGTCTCGGGTTGTGAGCTTGTTGTGCTCGTCTTCTCACGGCGTGCAGACCAGGTGAAAAATGTGAATCACGGTAAGTCGGCGGCGTTGGGAACGCGGAAGCTGCTTCTTCGTTTTGGAGTTAGACTTTTAGGCTGTTAGCCCCTGGGCGCAATTTATTAAATTATGGCCTATCGATTGCAGATGGAACCTGATTGAAACGGTATGTGAGGTTGCTCTAGAATCGGATTCCAAAGGACGTAATGATGCTTTATGATTCTATAGGCGCTAGTGTGATGGATTATACTTCTGTCAGAGGTGTTTTACGGAGCGTTTGGAGCGCGCCCATCGAATAGTTGGGTGGACCATCTGTTTGGGTTCTGCCAAATGGACAATGTTTTATTTTATTGTCTAGGATCAAGTCTTTTCCGTTCAGCAGAACCCTAGAAGGTTTAAACAGAGTAACAATATAAGTTAATAAATAGACCCGGGTATTTCCATAATATAATGGGTTAGCAGCTCTACATGTAAATTATGGAGGAGATACCGGACAGTAATTACCGTAATGAGCCGTTCTGTATTGACACTGGAGCCGGCGCTATCTGTACTGTTATCGACGTTTAAGGTCAGATTATGTGTTTGATAAACTATTATCTGTTACTTGACTCCCCTCGGTTCCGTTTCGATATTCCCATAGTATGGATTGCGAGCCGTGTTGTTTTTTTTTTTTAGCTTTGTATAAATCCTTTATTTAATGTGCGTCCTGACTAGACGCGGAGTGGTTATATATATATAATATATATATATATATATAAATATTGCGAGCTGCCAAGAAAAGTGTCTAAGGAAATATGTAGATTTTCAAAGTAAGACCTTAAACCCAACGGATCAGCAAAACCCTTAAGTGCTACATTATGGAGTTGGATTTCTAGATCTGCAGCTTGGCTTTTACGCTCGTGTGATGGCCTTTTGTTTAATTTCACATTTTTATCTGAAAGCCGGGCCGTACGAGCTATAGATTTTCTCCTTGGCCTCTTGATGAAAGCCATGTTGGGAAAGTGCTTATGTGATGATTTCAAGATGTCTAAACAGAGTGTCCTGTTAAACGTGGATCCTGTGTGCAGCGCCGATGCTTTTCACCCGCTGCTGCTGCTGCTTTGTGTCTTTCGGTTTGCTTCTCGTACGCGTCTGAAAGACGCTGTCCTTATTTTGCCTTTACTGTTCACGTTTTGGCCCACAGAGACCAGAATTAGCCCTGTTTTGTTACTTTGGGGCACATATCCTGCTTTACCCTACAGGTTAGATATTAAGGTATTTTAATATAGCTTTGATTTTTCTCTTCCGTACATGAATTTTAATGATTTATGCAGAGATTTATAGACTCTTGGCTCGGCTCGTTTGCAGAAATGCATATATTCAGGTTTTTCCCAAAGCATTTCTTGGGTATATAATGTAGATAGAGAAGTTTCTGTATTAAGATCATCTTGCTGTTATTAAAGGAGTTCTATGTAGCTCTTTACGTGCCCCGATCGTGGTTATGGCGCTTGGCGGTATTACCTGTAATAAGCGTAAATAATGAATAAATAATTTGACTAATCTGAAAGCCAGCCCCTCCAGTGCCATGTGAACCTCAGACTAACATGCCCATGCTCATTATTATTATTGTCTTATATAGCGCCATCATATTCCACAGCGCTGTACAACGCAGGTGGAGTGATCGTTTAACCGAACCAGTTTGTTTATCCGAACCAGTTTGTAACATCTCTGAGATGTATGTATTGGGCCAGTTTAATATATTCTTTATCCCATTTGAGACACTTTGGTGTCCCTGTCGTCTCTCTAAACATAAAGGTAGAGATAGTGACTAATAGGTTATTTCTTTCTCCTTTAAGATTCGTTCCGCGTGATGTAGAGCGTAACGCAGAGCTGTCTGACGACACGCCCGCTCTGGCTGGATTTCTGTGTAACGCGGTTGAAGTGTTTGCGGTTGGATATGGCTGTTTGTGACCCTTCATCCTGGGTGTGATATCCGCTGTGTATGTAGAGCACCTGATGTTACGGCTTTCAGTAGGTGCGATAATGTAGCGCCAGATAAGGATAAATGCAAACAAATCAATGTGTCGAGTGGTGGAAGTCTCTCTCCAGTGCATCTCGTATTGTTCCTCTCTTCATTGCTCTTACACGTTCTCTCTCTCCTTAAGATGAGTCGGTGGAAGGAAATACTTTTGGCCGCGCAGAGTAACACCAAAGAGGGAATTGCACCACCCAACGTGCCATGGCTAACAGCCTTTTGTTTCCTAAATTGTTTTCCCTCAGGAAGCAGACAGTAGAGAAGGTCTGGAACATTTGTTTGAATGCCAAGTCGTAGAGCGGCGTGAAACTCATTATTTACATAGCTCCGTGGTGCCTTAGTGCCGCTCCACAATGCAGCCGACGCCAGTCTTTGCTGCTCATTACATAGAGCTATTATTTACCGGGCTACAGGAGCACAAAAGCTTGGAAGTACTTTGCCCTTTGGTGATGGCAGATGCTGTGTGTTCTCGGCCTTCTTTATAACAGGTGTACTTGTAGGTATTGTTAGCCCTGTTAAGGCCTGGATATATGTATTCTTACTGAAATGTATACATTTTGTCCCTGCCTTCTCTCCCTTCCGACATGGGATTTAATTCCCTTCCTCCAATGCAAAGTGCAAACATCTGCCAGGTGCCGTAGCGGGCTGCATTGTTTTTACCATCTCTAGTACCTCATGTTACTGAAACCCAGCCAGGGCTCGTCTTCTGCCAGGGTCTCTGCATTGCCTGAGCCCCCGAGTTACAGAACATGGGAGAATTGGCAGGACTCTTTTATAATAAGAAATAATGGACGTCACAACACTTACATTCATGCCTTTCCTCCTTTCACTTTGTCCTGACCAGCATTTCTCGCTTCTTGATGGGTCCAGTTCCCAAATTGAGTATATATAATATTTCTAGATCACACCTAGAACCCGCTGATTATCTGCAGTCTGGGACCGCACAGGTGTTTTAGTTGTCAGTGTTTTGTTTTTCATGGGATGTGGCGACTGGATTAGATCTGTTCCCCTCCTGCCTGCCCAAGGCCTTTTTGCCTCCGAGAGGTTGTTTCTACCTCCCCACGCCTTCCTGAAACCTTCTTATCCGTATAATAATCTACGGCTACAGCAGGTATCTTACAGGAATACCGACCACCCAAGGCAATAGCCAGCGCTCGGCTTTGGTGACTGTAGAGAGATCAGGATCTGTTTCTCCATTCACTTTGACTTTCTTCCATTCTTGCAGCTGGTCCGCATCCCAAAGCATTTTTCGGCTCTCGCTCTCAAGATTGGTTCTCCAGGTTTGGGGAAATGTCTGTAACTCTTTATATAATTACGATTTCATTATATGGTTGGGTTATCAGACTTCTATGTAATTATATCGAGTCCTGAATACAAATGACTGCTTAATAGCTCATGTTTCCCCGAATCCAGCACGCTGTGCTCCATGAGCCACCCTTCTTTAACTCTTCTAGCACCATGGTTGACTCCCATGGTTCGGGGTTAAAGAAGCCACATGTTGAACGATGAGGCAATGAAAGGATGGACTTTCTTTAGAACCCCCTTTAAAGCTAAGTACTTGCTCTTCCCTTTGGTGGATATGAGGTGTATGCAGATAAAAGCTTAATTTCTGAGGAAAAGCAGGAGACTCCATTAAGGTTAAGTGATCGTGTTGTGACAGGTCAGCAGCCGCCACCGCAAGGTACCTCGACAGCAGCCGACAGCAGCATGTTTAATGCCCGCGTAGGCTGCGGCAACCGACAGCGGACAGAATTACCGTATCCTCTTACGCTTTTGAGTGACATTTTTAATATTGCATCAAACAACCAATCTGGTAACGCTGCTCAGTAGGAGAGTTCGTAGGGTGGGTTTTGTCTCCCCAGCAGCCCTATCGGAAGAGGATTGTTATGATGGGATACGGGTAGAATTTGGGAGCAAAAGGAAATAAAGCATTTGGTGGGTATTATGGAAAATGTCAGCCCATTCTCGCTTCACATCGACTTTAAGGGAAAGATCAAGTCTTTCTTTCACACATGAATAAGCAGAGTTAATCTCATGATTACAGATTTGCTACTGTACATGGAGAGTGGGGATTTAAGACTAGGAGGGGCAGAAGCATTGTTAAGGGAGGAGAGGCAAGGTGGAGAAGTATGTAATGTCTGCTTTATGATTATATACCATGAGGCTAAACTTAAAGAGAAACCGCCAGGGCTTCTAGATCCTGTTAATGTCCTGAAGGATGCGGCAGCCTTGCCATTCTGATGCCTATAGGATATATACATCCCCGTGCCAGGCCTTACAGGCATAGAATGCTGAATGCCCATCTTCTCGTTCTTCCGGTGAGTATTCCATGTGTTACCACGATGTACTGGTGATTACCGGCCTTCCACCAGCTGCTTCGTAGTTACACCGTCTTTAGAAGCCGTCAGGTTTGGGTGATGCCTTTATGTAGCTCATAAGTAGTGAATAAGTTACCATTTAAGTCTATGGGTACATGTGACAGTTGAAATGTGGCCACCTTTAATTCATTTGAGTGTCAGAGAAGTGAAGTGTGCTTTCAAAATCCCATAGCCGACATGTGGTTAAACAGAAGCAATCCGGTTTAATTGTTTTTCTCCGCCTTGCGTGTCGGAGCATACATTTGCCTTTTCTCTTTTCAACTCAAATTCTCTGGCATCTCTTCGGGAAGAGCCAAGCCGAGAAGACGACTCCTCAGATTTATTCTCTCTGGGTATTGGCTTTGAACCTTCTGTTGGGACGACTCCGAATCTAGCCCGGCAGTTGCATTGGACGCTTCCCTCGGCTGCCCTGCGGTAACTTGCCAGTGCCTTTGGATTCAAGCCTCTGAGTTGTGTTTGCAGTCCTTATCTCCCTAGCTACCCTCAGTCGCTGTAATTCCTCATTTGCAGCATCAGAGGGAAGTGTTTTTGGGCCGGTTTCCAGTTGGATCTGTTTTGCGTTGCTGTTTGCTCATCTGTGATGCTAATCCAGCATTATGCAGTTTGCAGTAAGCGTTAACTAAAATGAGTCTTGTGTTTAAACTGGATGGTCATTGGCTTTGAATGTTATATTTCAACAAGAAAAAGACAAAAGACTATAGTGAGTTAAAAAAACAAACAAAAAAAACATGTTTGAGTCGTGTGCTGCCCCCTGGCCAACATAAGTGGCAAACATAAATGTATATAAAGAGACACTTGTAACCTTAGCCAGAATGTACATGGAAATGTTCTTCATTCATTAGTTCATTGCTGTAACTAGGTACAGGCGAGTGAATGATGCCATCCCCATGGATCACCGTCCTGTGTGCACGGAGTGGGTTGTATCCTGTATACGGCCAGCATCCTTCATCTTTACCCACGTTGGTGATATAATAAAGACGGCTGCTACACGGATGAACCCTACCGCATTGTAAATACTGCCCCAGACACCGCAGGGTATTTATTATCATAGTCGTATCATCCGGTTAAACGTGAACGTACAGGAATAGATGGTTTACCTATATACACACCGAAAACCCTTTTCCCCCCTTTTTTTTCCCTTAAACTGCAGACAGCGATACCTTTTTGCAAGGAAATCATTCAGATTCATTTGGGGAAGATAAACCAAACCAAATGCCTTAAGCAGAAGCTCGCTGCTTGAGCTATTGAGTTTGCCTGCGCATTAATGCCAGCGCACCTGTTTGTCTCCGTTTTTTTTTTCCCTTTCATTTTAAGCTACATTATTCTTAAATGTTTTTGAAATTTGAGGCCGGCGTTTCGGAGTCAAGCGGCCCCCGTTAGGAAGCGTTCCGGAGTGGACCGTCTTTCCTCTCTTTTCCTGTAGGTGGTTGGCGGTTGTGTTTGGTCGAGTATTCTTTAAGAAACATCTGTCAAGAGCGCGAGAACAAAACGCCGTGAATTTCCTGTAAATAATTTAGTGCTGAAAACGTTGATCTGTGATGGCCTAATGACTTTGCTAGTAGCCTGTGAAATGGGCTGGAGCTTCGGTAACATGTGCAGCGACGCGTGAAAAACATCCTGCCATGTTACCAGCCGACTGCGGGCTTTTCAGCTCTCCTCTCTTCCAGGTTTACATTTTAATGCTGCCAGCTTTTGAATTTATTTCTATTAAATGGTGTGTTTTGTGCCCGGCGTGACAGGCTGATATAATGTAACACGATGTGACAAGCACCTGCTTTCTCTGCTCCCAGCCACAGTGTTCTTTCTCAGGAAGGTGTATAAATCTGAACCCTTCGAGCGCCAAAGGCCTATCACACACACAGACCGTTTAAAGGGACAGCAAAGCGCCGGGGAAAGGCGGCGTTGCTTTTTTATGACGTTTTTAGATCTTGTTTGAGAACGGGTCTGTATGCCGCACAATGTTTTATACCATAGTGCTGGTCAGAAGGGGTTCCGATTTTATAGGGGTTGCTTGCCTGAAGTAAGGTCAGGGTTACAGTGCATTGCTTGCATTGCTTGCCAGAATCATAATTGGCCGTGAGAGAGAAAACTGCAGAGGAAGAAATTAGAAAATTGTAGCCATCCGAATGTTAAGAAACAGAAGGAAGGCAGAACTTTTGTAAAAGCGCATGGATTATGATATATTTTATATAGCACCACCGTATTCCACAGCGCTGTACAACGGGTAGACAGGGACATGACCAGTTGTATAATAAAACAATCTGACAAACGGGTGAGGAGGGCACTAGATGGGCTGAATGGTCCTTCAGATTTGTGTTCGTTAAAAAGATTGGTTTTACGTGACTTGTGTCGCTTGCTCTGGTTAGAGGTTTGGCTGCACCGTTTGAAGGGCTTAATAGACCTACCTGATACAACACGCGCGCCTCGAGCCGCGGAGCCCCTTTCATGTTGCAATAGAGGAACGGGAAGAACGGCGTGAACTTGGAACACATGACCAACACAGATCTCGTTAAAAGACTTATCTGTCCTGGCCAGCCAAATCGAGAAAAATGAGCTCTTTTTTGCACGCTTTGGTGTGCTTCTGAGTATTTTATCGTCTGGCTGGTCGTCTTTGCAGGCAGCTCGTCTTTTCTTCCTCTCACAGGTTTGTGCTTTTATGTTATCTGGGAAAGCGTGTGTGCGCGAACATAAATCTCTTCGCTGGGTATTAATGCTCATAGCGGATGTAGTTACGGGGTCCTGTCATTCTCCTAACGACTTCCAGGTGCATAGAGTAGATGGCAGAGGAAGGTACTGAGTGAGGGCTTTTTTCTGTCCTGGGGTCGATTGGCGTTGTGTGTCGGGGTGTGTTGGCACGTACCGGCTTCCTATCTGTTGCCAATGGTTTTGGGCACACTGAAACCTGTGAGGCTGAAAACGTCATCAGACCTTTTCACTCGCCCAGAAATGTTTCTCCTGCTCCCACCCACGAGCTCCTGTATCAATTCATGGATAATTTGGGGCACAAATCCTGTTTTGGAGGTTATTTTGCATTCACCCAACGATGGTTGCGGGTTATAAAAACACACACACACACACACGTATATAATTCTTTTCCTAGGTATTTTCACTATAGGCATTTGCAGAAAAATAAATTAATTGGATTTCTAACATGTCAACTTGTAGCAGAGGAAGGAAAAAGCCTGCAATTTGCAATTGTATACATGAAAGGTAGGAGACAAAATGCAGATCTGTAGATAAGTCAGAGAGAATATTTATTCTGCCTGACGTCTCCGGTAAAAAAAAAACCACCTTATATTAAACACAACGTAGATCACCTTCTTTGGGAAAAACCTTTGATCCTGTATCCGAGAGAATTATATTTCCGATTCACGGCCAAGAATCTACGGCCAGTTTGTTTTTCTTCATTTAATGTCCATGCGGTCTTCATGTAAAGAGTTAATGGTATTCGCCGTTTGACAGTTGACTGGTTTGGAACGCTGGCGGGGAGACGTTTGCTGCCATTTCCCAGCATAGCCTATCCCGTTCATATGGCGTAAGAAAATATTGACGATTTGCAGGACTTCTAGTGTTTGAACGTTTTGCGTTCACTTTAAACCCGTGATGCTTTGTATGTGCGTGTAATGACTGTACACGGTTATCTTGCTTGGGCCTGTAATTCGGACTCCCCGGCTGCCCACCGCAGACCTTTCCTCAGGGTTTCTCTGAAATGGCAATTTGTTCCAATTCTTGATAATTTTATATTTTAGTAGTACGTATAATGGGTCGCCCCCCCCCCCCCCCGTGTCACTGGCCGCTGGGTATATTTATGGCATGTGAGCTATTTGTAAACCTATTTAATACCCGCTACGGTAAGGAGAAACCCACATTGTATGTACCACGGTAACAACTGCCATCTTAACAGTAACCGCCCAGCCAGGGAGTAAAACGCGTGTACGGACTCTAGTGGATCGGGTTCACGCGTTCTTTACTTACTGCAGATACTGAAGTACCTTATTGCACTCCCGTTAAAGTCAAGGGGATTTAATTCCTTTTAAAATGGTAGCAGGAGCCGATCGCAGCGTTCGGCTTGCATGTTTGCGGTTCATCCTAATATCAGCCTTTACCTTCCTGTGCTTAGGACTAACGTGCTTATTCCTCCCCTATTTATGTTCTTTTGCCAGGCTGCTCGTGTATGTTAAAGGGTAATAGTTTCTTATTATTTATAATGTTCCCTTGGCAGAGGTGATTTATGGTGTATGAACATGTCCTGTGATGTTGGCAGCATAAAGCATGTTCCCGGGTGGAATGTTGCAGAGCGTGTTACATACAATGTATGATGACAGACGCAGCGAGTTTATCTGTATATTATCTGTGCTCTTGAAACCTATTTATTTTGTGTCCGTACTGAAGAAACCCGAGGGCCGACGCTACGGCTCCTTAAGGCTCTCTGCCTATCTTGGTTTATATTGATTGTTGTACAAATGCAACAACCTCTTTGATTGGACGGTCCCATTGGTTGTTATAGCGATAAGACCACTTTTCAAACTTTGCACCTGATTGATATTTTATCATAATGCAGAGTATACACATTATGGATGGGCATGGCGTTGGACGCTAAGTGGATCAGCCGATTAATCATAAATCTGGCTGATGTTTGTATTCATTTTTTTCTTTTTATTAGTGTGTATGTATAAGGCATGAGCTACGATTTTAGTTTGAGCGAGGTTAGCGGGGACGCGGTGCTGGTTTCACCTGGTTAAAGCCTGCTTGCTTTGTTTGCGTTGTGCTTGCGCTGTACGGCGATACGGTGTCAGTGGGTGCCAGGTAGTGCTGAGTGCTCTCAGCGTGGCTTCTCTGAAACGAATCTTCTCTCTGCGTTCTGCAGCCTCCGATTTCCAGAGCACGCTGCTTCTAGTTTACCGTTTTCAGGAGGCAGAATGTTTAAATGCCTAATTCCCCTGCACTCAGTGCCTGGTGGGATACAAGTAATGGGGATCTGTCAGCGTTATCATTAGTCCTCGCCGCATGTGGGGATTTGATAGAGAATCCGCCGTATGTTTTATATTCTGACCCGGTTTTTCCTGCTCGTCTCGTTATTCTGATCTATTCTTTGCTGATCAGGGTTACTCGGCATCCCAGCTGTTTCTGGATTTACATGACTTTGTGCTTCTCCCTCTGGTGTCTAATAAAAAGGAAACCTTAGCACTGTGGCTGGGAGGACATACCCATTGATGTCTTCAGGGAAACAAATTTAACCCCTTTTTTGCCATTGGGCCGGGACAGTGCTGCATAACTTTTTATTTTGGGCAGGAAAAAAAACCCCGCCATTGATTTTGCTGGGTGTCTGTTTTCAAGGTTTTCCAGAAAACCCTTGTTGACCCCGGCGGGAGTACAGTAGTGAGCTGCCCCAATCCCCCCCCCCCCCCCCCCCCCGTCCGTCCGTTGGCTGTCTTCATGTGCAGGCTGATTTGACGTTGTGCAGATGGCGCGAGGGCCTTGCTCAAATCCCATTGCTGGTTCCTTGGACGGATGCCTGCCCAAGGCAGCAGAATTCAATTCTGGATTCAGCCAGGGAAGCCTAAATTGATTTACTTGATGTCATAAGAGGAGAAAGGTTCAATAAGCGGACTTTTTATTTGACAGCGTGTAATGGAAATGCCTCCTCGCTTGTCTCTATGCTTGGAGAATGACGTGTTGGGTTCCGCTGCTTAGTCTTAGGATGTTTCTAGCAGTCGTAATCTAAATCCCTGTTGATACTTTGAGAACACGTCCAGCCTTCCTGTGATCAGCGGTGACGCATGCTGCTTCCATGTCTACAGAAAGGAGGTTAAATAAACATACGGGGCAGCCCTGGCCAAATGACTCCTACAAACATTGCATTGAAGACCAAGCCCTTTATGTCCACACCCAAGAGTTTACCTGTGAACCGTGAGGTTACGCTCGTCAGTCTGTACTCTCTTAACATTGAATGAAACCTGATTGCCGCTGAGCCGCATGGAATGCTGCATTTTCAAGGCGCCATCTTTTTTGTAATCTGTAATTATAAAGATTCATTTCTCGCTTTATGGCTGAGGAACCAGTTTCTCTCCATTTTTGCATGTACTATGTAGTGTAGGCACTAATATTGTAAAAATAGTATTTTGATCACTCCTTTGAGTGACCGTACTAAATCTAACGCCAATAAAAACAGACCTGACTCCGCTACGTCTTTCCGGCTCCGTGCTTCCTTTGAAGGGATGGTTGATGCGCTGGGGTTAGAAAGAAAAGGTGCGTTAGATGGTAACCGATAACCTGCAGTGCAGAGACGGGGTAGTTGAGCACACGGTAAAAACGGTAGCGGTTAACAATTTAAGTGAAATGGGCCCCATATGTTGTGCCGCGTTCAGGCTCTCTCAGCTGGCATTGTGGAAGAACAAAGTGTTCAGGGGCTGGAGGAGATATGAATCTGTGAAAGCAATAAAGGATTAATTCACACAGCGTTTCCTCCAGGATCACGGCGGTTTAATCCTAATAAGGTGCTTAATACCAGATCCTGTCTCTGCTCGACGACGGCGCGCTCTTTCCCACCCCAGGCCCTGCAGCTCCTTGTCGTCGGCTGTGCTGGGACCGTTCCAGCGCGTGGGGTATTAGAAAACATAAATAGATGTATTGTTCGGGTTGTCAGTCTGTCTGATCGTCTCGTCGTTTTGAAAACACTTGTTAAAGATGAGGGGAAATTGAAACCTGATCTGCTTGAGGAACTCCATGAGCCTAGTGGTTTTATTGCCTGACTCTGCTGGCTGGGTGGCTTCACGGCCTCCCTCCTCGGTGCCAAGAAGTCAGCAGAAGACTTTAAAGATTCCCAAAGAAGATAAGCGAGGGTTCTGTGTCTGTTTAGCTTCATTAGGTCTGCAGCAGGAAGGCGGAAGGTAGGAGAGGAAGCAATGTTTAGATTAGAAGTGAACAAACCAGTGCAAATGTTTGCAGTATGATTCAATTTCAGGAAAGCGTCTGTAAGCAACCGGCTGTTGACCTGTTTGGTGTTCTTTGCCGTGTGGGTTCTGTCATCTTGAAATCACAGATTGTAAGACCCAGTCGCCTTCGCTCTTTGTATGCCCACTGTCCGGCTTTCATTCCTGAACTGTTGCTCATCTGGTCTTCTAAACCTGCGCTTAATATTAATTTTCGAATGCCTGGGCCAGGATAACGCCCAGAATACTGGGATCGCTGCTAGCTTTTTATGTATAACCCACAGCTGTCCAAACGGGTCATCCAAGGGACACCCTTACAGCAGCAAATCAGGCAGTCGCTCTATATATGCCTGTAATTCAAACATTTTCCCATTCTTCAGAAATTTGACAATCACAAAAATGCAGGGTTTAAATCCGGTGTCCGCTGTATGAATCACAAACCTCTGTGATATCTGCAGGCCTTCAAAACACAATACATAGAAAGCTGTACAAAGGGACCTTCTGATCTCCGTTTGGTTGCTTCTGTCCAGCACTTTTTTTTTTTTTTAATAAAAGGAAATTTGAATACATGTGGTTTCTAGGAGAGTGACATATTTAGGAACGCTAGTGATTTACACATTATGTGGGCTGGGGGATACTCAGAGTGAAAGCGTGTGTATTTATTCATTTTAGTAAGCAGCTCAGTCTTATGTAAAACATTAAAAAAGGCATTAATTTACTTTTATTCTCTTTAAACAGAGCTTTTTGAAGCACTGGGGTTGTTGGAGTGGTCCAATTTTTCCTGGAACTGCGTGATAAATTCAGAAGACTGAAGCCCAGGCTCACTGTCTACCTTTCACGGAGGCCCAGCCGTGAGAGGACAGAAGAAGGCACGTGGCGAATCATGACGGCCGACAAAGAAAAAGATAAAGACAAGGACCGGGATAGAGAGAGAGAGAAACGGGACAAGACCCGCGATGGGGAGAACTCTAGACCCCGGCGCAGCTGCACTCTCGAAGGTGGTGCCAAGAACTACGCCGAGAGCGACCACAGTGAGGATGAGGACAATGAGAACAATGGTGCGACGGCTGAGGAGGCTGCCAAGAAAAACAAGAAGAAGCTTCCAAAGAAGAAGTCTCGCTATGAAAGGTCTGTTAATGGGGAGATCACTTCATATGTGACAGAGGACGATGTGGTCTACAGACCTGGAGGTAAGAAATCATCCAGCTTAATGTTAAGCATGCGCTGAATAATGTATAGAGATCCATTTTCAGAAGAGTCGCGTAGCAGGAAGCAGGACGTGCCTGCGGTGGAGTGCGAGGAGAATATGTATAGTATGAAAGGCGTATACTTAAGTAAAAATAAATAGCTGTCTGTACTCGAGCAAGGATTGCTAGGCTGCGGAAATATTTAATGCTCTGCTTACTTTGAGGTGGTAGGCGAGGACGGCTAACCTCAAACTCCCAACCTGTTCTAACTGTGCTGGCCTTGCTCACCAGTTGGCTAGTGATAAGCACCTGGAGAACTGTGGGTTGGGGTATCATTACAAAATGGCCCGTGTGGGTGTATGTGTGTGTATATATATATATGTGGGTGTATGTGTGTGTATATATATATATATATATATATATATTTGTATATATATATATATATATATGTGTATATATATACACACACACACACACACATACATATAAGTATAATCATTTAGTTTTGGGGCTGGATCAAGTAATACTAGTAATTGGTTTAAATCCTCCTCACTCCTGTCCCATATAATAAGGGATCTTTACGAATTTGTTTTGAGAACAGGTTTCTATGGATCCGTTAATTGTTTTTCTCTCTAGATATGTCCATACTAGAAATCCGTTATTTACATTCCATAAGGTAATGGTTGATTTATTATCTCCTGGAGTGATTAGTAGTTCTCCCCCCACCATCAACCTCTGTTGATGAAAAGAAAAATGGTTTCCAATCTGGATTTGTGAAGAAAGGGTGGCAGCGGCAGCCTGTACCGAACTGGGATAAATCATTGCAGCTGCCTCGTGTCATTAAACTGCCTCGCACTTCACAGCATCGCAGCCCTTTCTCTGCATGAGACGGAGCTTAATACAAATAACATATTTAGCCTACTGGGGCTGGAGTGCAGCTTGCTGGTACGCTGCCTCTGGATTTACAGGAATTTCTAAAGGTTACACAGATGAGGTTCTGAGTTTCCAGAGGCGGCCGCTTGGAGGTAGTCCTCACGAGCCGGTCCAGAGCGTGCTCCCCGCTGCCTTGGCCTGCCTGCTGTGTTGTGAGCTGTATGCCAATAGTCGTCAGCGGGGATTCGGTCGCTAACTGGCACGTTACTTCTGACTTTGGAAAAGCAACTCTTTTACCAGGAAAGAGGATGATTTGGGGTTATTGTAAATCACCTTCATAGCCTCCCAAAAGTTACTTAAAACCATTGGTTTGTCACTGACGGTTTGAAACAGTTGCTGAACTTCAGATTTGTTTTGATGTTGATAATTGTTGTAATCATGTGTGCGATGTGTGTTTACAAACAGCCATTGAGTTGTGAAACATTTGTTACACTTAATGGTTATTTCAATCTGGCTTCCCAAGCGTGGCCCTGCTGGTCACCTCTATCTAACCTTGGCTCTGCTGAATGTATATTATGCGTTACCGGCATGCATGGACATTACACGCACTGCCAGCTTGTATGAGGGTTCCAAGAGGCTGACAAGACCCCCCAAAGACATACACACACGTACACACACACACACGTACACACACGGGTAGAAAGCTCTCCCATCTTCAGTGGAGCGGTTGCTTTAAAGACCTGCCACAAATTGTGGGGTTGGGGCGGCACGCTGCAGCTTCTCCTAAAGGAAGGTGTCTTTTAGCTGTCTTCTTCCTGAAGGGAAAGGAATACATAGACAAATACTTACAAAATACTTCACAATGCAGTTTTCATTGGTGAAGCAGTATGGGACACCAAACCGTCTGGTTAATTTGGGGTGTGTGGTGTACAAAGGGTGTGTGGCCACGTGGATGGGTAGTGTGGTCTGGGAGATATTGGAGATATTTACCAAACATTTATTGCTTTTTGGTTGAGGATTCACACACACACACACACGTGTAGCCCTTATTTCAGTTTTGTTAACACCTCTTGTGTAATTGTGTGGCCTAGTCATGGTTTTGCATGTATCCAGTTAGACCCCATTGCCCTCCCCAATTAATCTTTAATATTGCTGTTCACTATGGCAACTAATTGATTTATTGCAGGCTACGCAGTGCAGAGCCCGGCTTCCATCTATCGCAGCCGGCGGATATCGATTTCCGCAGTCAGTAAGAACAGCCGTTAGACGAGGCATTGCTGGCTGCGTCCTGATCACGGCCGCATCGCCCGCGGAATACGTTACATTATATCGCTATAAGGGCTTGGAGTTAGTAGTTGGGGGTTACATGCCGGTTTATTTGTGCCGCATGTAGATTAGTATACGTAAGGAAGGCAATAAGGGAAGTAAAGGTGACCCCAACTTTTGGAGGGCTTTGGAAATTGGTATTGGAGACACGTAGCTTCACCAGTAAGGAAAAGCAAATGTAATATATATAATTCGATACAGCCCCTTTAACACAATCTCGTGTTTTGGACAGGGATATTTAAATAAAAGATGATAATAATAATGGGGGCAGCTCCATTAGGGGGCAACAGGCTGTGTTGTGACATATTTTAGAACTCCCAGTATGTAGCCACTAGAGGGAGCAAATTGTAATCTGTGCTGAATTAGGCTCAAGACCCCCATCAGTAAAATACCATATAGAAGCCCCTTTAAGGGCATTTCAGAGAGGGATTGTAGGCTAAGGTGTCGATGATCTGAAGAGGTAAAAGGTCAGGAAGGAGAATGAACATTCGATCGGTTATAGCGACTGCACCACATGGTCACCTACCCCCAATTATGTGTTTAAGGGGCCTGTGTTCTCCTTTGTGTGGACCTTTAACTCTAGATTAAATAGTGTGTTTTATGAAGTAGAGGAAGTATTTTAATGACTCTGATGGGATATGCAGGGTATTTAATATTACATGAGCTCCGGGTAATTTGTATGGGCATTGCGGGAGAGTATGATGAAATGTCACGGTGAGGAGGTGCGCTGCGCATTAAGGAGAGATACCCCCAGTGAGGCGAGGATTGGGGGTGATGGATTCCCTTACAGAAGATACAGCGAGGACAGGAGAAGCTTTTTCTGTTGCGCTCTCCATCTTCTTGGTCTTCCTTGTACAGCAGACCCCAGCCTGTGCCATGGGATGCATGAAGGGCAAATTCCCCGGCTGTATTAAATAATAATAATCTGCATGTGCCGTGTGAAATAGCCAGACGCGTTTCATGCTCTCTTATATTGGATTTTAACATTTCATGATTGCTTGTTTTCCTTTTGCTGATGCCTCCGCCAGCGAAGAGCTTTAATTGTTGCCGCGATGATATATCCGCTAATGGTTTAACCTTTTTGTGTAGTCTGGCACGCTGATCGTGACACCAGTGCGGGCCGATGTGCTCTCATCCCTCCATATCTTATTTTTATGTTCTCTTTACATGTTCGTTGCCCCTTGGGGTTAATGAGTAGGGAAGCTGAATCTCCGCCAGCTCCGTTTATATCAATCCTTCCTTTGTCCTGAGCCGAGGCGCTGTGCATCATCATACTGTCATGGTGGTTGAGGTTATAACCTCCTTCTCACCTCCTAACGGTATTAACCCCTTAGCCCCCGGCCCGGTGTATCGCGCTCCTCCCCCGCCTTCCCTGCGCGTGCGGCAGTAGAGGGACATTAGTTAAATTGAAATACAGGAATTTGGCTCGTTCTCTGACAGCTTTTGGCTCTCCCCTGTCGCTGACCCGTGCGTTTGTCATCCTTCCAGACACTGCCTTCTATTTCTCGTGACAGCCACACCAGCTGAGAAAGGCCAGGCCTGCCAGAAAGGAGCAGAGTTTCTAGGGATTGCCTAGGGGGCTGGAGGAGGAGGCCGCGTCTTTCTTAACCCGGCCGTGCCCATTTACTCCAGAGCTCCCGCCGCTGCTGCGCATGCCGGAGACCCTCGTTAGGTTTCAGCAGAGACCACCGTTGGGTAGACACGGAGTTTAGAAGCTATTCCGGTCTCCGGGATTTGTTCAGTTAAAGTCCGTCGTTAGTCTGGCATCCGGTTTGTAGCCAACGGTGTGAACCCCGATCAGAGAGTGTGATAAATAGCTGCGTCCATGTTCAGTCTGTCCCAGCATTTTATTTTACTATGATTTTTTTTAATGTTTTTCTGTGTCATGCAGATTAAACAAAACACCTTGAGATATGCGATATCAGATACTTTGTACCCGGTCCCCAGTGATGAGAGAGCAGACATGTTACATGGGTTGGCCGTCTTTGGCTAGTTGGACCTAAATTAAGATATTTTTGCGGAGGAAAGTCCATTGAAGTGGTTGATGCAATAAAATATTGAGAGAGATACGGGTCTCATCTGCAGGAGTGCTATAAGCTGTCTGGGAGTCTTTGGGTTTTTTTTCGGTTCTGTATATGTATGTATACATATGTGTGTATTTATATGTGTATATATAATGTGTGTGTATATATATAGACGGTGCTGTCTGATTCATGGGAAGCCCCCTGTGCCTGGCAGCCATTTTGTGATTGGCGCGTCTGTGTGCAGCCATCCTTTTCAGGAAGCGAGGAGAGGAAGCTGTTCCCATAAAAAATGGAGGTTGCTACCAGCTGCCGGTGACATCCATGAATTGTTGCACACAATGCCACGTGTAAGATGCCGGGAGAACAAAGCAAAGGCCTGGACGAGACTGAATGAGTCCCTGTGTACAGATCCTTGCCCCCTGTGTGCTGCGGATCATCAGGACATAACAAGGACAGGTCTGACCGCAGCATGTTCACGGAGCGTAGACGCACCCCGATCTGGGGCAGAATAATAGCACCTGTTGGACTGCGGTAACGAACCCCTGGTTGTAGGTGATGCTGTGCGGCCCCCGTGAACAGGCTTTGTGAGCCAAAGCTGCTTATAGCTTGACAGATGGTGAGCTTCTCTCTCAGAGGCATCGATAGTGTTTTTTCCTTATCACAGATCCTGCGGACGGATAGAGCGCAGACACTGCTTTCAGCGAGTTATTTTACTGTTCCTTTTACCATCAACTCCCATCACACCGTTTATTCAGAGAGCGGATTCTACACTCGTAAGGCATTTCATGACGCGTTATCAGTCTGTGAAATGAGCTGTCTGAGGGATAGACGTTCAGCCGCATGGAAAACATACGTGTTCTTGGTGGTGCTCTGCGGTTGTTCTCATGCTTTACAGTGTGTGCGGTGCAAAGTTCCCTTTTATATAGCTCCAACAGATTGTGTAGCGCAGCGACTGAAACTGAGGCAGAATTCAACACAGTGGGTATGGAGGGCTGTGAGAGGGGGCCGGAGACGCCCGGCGTATAATGGCTAAGAGGTTGTTAGTATCTGGGGTGTTTTCTTTGATACTAATACTAACTGCATTCGTAGGTAGCGCTCGGTGTTAAGTCAGGTGATCGTGGTAAATACAACACCCATTAAACTATGAGACATCCTCCCTGTCTCGCTGCACTAGCGGATTGCCACTACATTTGTCAGGCTTTATAGCATCTAAAAATGCCCAAAACATAATGCTGCGTTATCCTGTTTTTAATACATTTATTGGTTGGTCTTCATTTTCAAGTAACTTCCCACCTGCAGCGCTCCGCGTTCCCCTCGCAGGCATTTAAACGCAGCGCAGGTATTCTGATTTAGCGGTTTCCCCTCCGTTATATTTTCGCTTTCCTGTTTTTAGCAGTGTTCGTGTTTTTGATGAGTTCTCACCGATGGAATAGTAGTGTATTTGTGTGCGTTTGATTATTTTATACGTGCGATTTGCTTGCGTATCGATGACATCACTGGTGACTTGCTTTTTATCCGTTTTAGTAGAGCGTTTCTTTAGTTCTTTTTTCTTTTTGTGTGTTTTAGACCATCTTAGATCTTTCTCCTGTTTTCTTTTCCCTGTGTTTGTGATAAGAGGTTTGCACGGTTTCCAAAGCCGCTGTCATAATGTTAGTAAAGCACTTAGTTCTCCCGTAAATCCCTTTTTAGCGTCACATGGGGGCTTTTGAGGGACCCTGATGATATGTAACACCGCCATACATAATGGTGACTTTTGGCGCTGCGCATCGCAATCGCCTGCTGTCCCGGTTAGCGTACAATCAGGAGGTAGGCACGATCGAGCTTAAACAGATGAAATCTACATTGTCGATGGAATATTAAACTCCAGCAGGGGAGAAATGTGGCGGAAATGGATTCCCTGTGATACTGGCTTATAATAAACTCATTTGCCGGAGGCACTAGCGCCGAGCCTGAACCATAAATCCTTGTGCATATTTCATGGGAAAGCAAATTGACTGCGCAGAGAATCCACAGATGAATGATGGTGTCCTTCACATGTGTGGGAGTGGGTTGTGTGGCACGCGAGGACGAGTCCCCGAGAAATATATATCCCGACGCTCGTCCTGCTCGTTTAACCGGTGCTGGGAATGATGGTGACATGAAGGTGAAATAACGATAAGGTCGCCGTGCCGTCACTAGCATTAAATAGCGGATCTTAATAGCATTGAGCAGTTAAGTAGAACGCGCTTCAGCCAACCTATTCCAAAGAAGTTTCTCGTGTTACATTATCTGGGAATACTTTTTTGTGGGTTATTTCCCGGTTGGCTTTGTAGGTTTATTTATGATGGCGTCCCTTGTATTTTATAAGCAGCCTAGCGTTGGAAATCACTCACCCCCCTACCACCTCTGCTCTGATCACGCACCCCCCTACCACCTCTGCTGCTGATCGCTGCACCCCCTCTACTACCCTTGCTCAAGATCGCTGCCGCCCCTACCACTCTGCCCGATCACGCACCCGCCCTACCACCTCGCTCCGTCACGCACCTCCTACCACTTCTGCCCGATCAAGGCACCCCCCTACCACCTTCTGCTCCGTCACGCACCCCCCTACCACTCCTGCTCTGTCACGCAACGCCCCTACGATCCTGCCCGATCACGACACACCCCCTACTACCTCTCTGCCGATACCGCACACCCCCTACTACCTCTGCTCCGATTACGACACACGCCCCCTACCACTCCTGCTCCGATCACGCACCCCCGCTACCAGCTCTGCTCGATCACGCACCCCCCTAAACCGCTGCCCGATCAAAGCACACCCCCTACACCCCGGTCTCTCCGATCACGCAACCACCCTACCACCTCTGCTCGCGATCACAGCGCCCCCCTACCACTCCTGCTCCGATCAAGCATCCCCCGCTAAACACCTCTGCCCGATACGCACGCCCCTACCACCTCTGCTCCGATCACTGCAACCCCCTACCGACCGGTCTGGCTCGATCAAGCACACCCCTCACCTCTGCCTCCGATCACGCACACACCGCCCTACCGGCGACCTGTCGTCCGATCACGGCCACCACGACGCCCCTCCACGCCTGCTCCGATCAAGCACCCCCCTAAAACACCTCGCTCCGATCAGCACCCCCCCACGACCTCTTGCCGCGATCACAGACGGCACGCCCTTACCACCTCTGCTCCGGATCACTGCACACCCCCTACACTCTGCTCCGATCACGCAGCACGCCCCCTACCGACCTCTGCTCCGATCACGTGCGCACACGACCCCTACCTACCTCTGCTTCCGATCACGCACACCCCCCACCCCCGCCCCTTTTGGCTCCCGAAAACCCAAAGGCACACCCCCCTACCTCCTCTGCTCCGATCACGCACACCCCCCTACCTTCCGTCTGTCTCGATCACGCTAACACCCGCTAACACCTACTGCTCCGATCACGCACCCCCCTATCCACCTCTGCTCCATCACGCACCAGAGGGCGTAGTGCATACCCCTACCACCTCTGCTCCGATCACGCACAGTGCTATCACGCACCCCCCTACCACTCCTGCTCCGATCACGCACCCCCCCACCACCGCTCCGCTTCGTTTTCATTGTGCCTGGATATTTTCGGCCATCAATTTCCCAAGAACAATGCTTCAGCCAGACCTCATTTCGGTTTGGCTTCAGAGCTGGGATGAGAGTGAGACGGCTGTGGTATTGTTCGGTGGAATTAATGCGGTATTGAGTTCTCAAACGGTGTGACAAGTGATCACTGGCTGTATGAAGGAAAAGCTGCCATAAACCTGCGCACAAATACAAAATAGAATGCAAAATGACGCACAGAATGGTTTGTTGGGACAAAAGACAGAACTCAATGGCTGGGGTTTTTTTTTTCCTTTTCAATATGGTTTTAACAAATGCATTTTGCTCCATTGTTGGTGACCTTATTTCAGAGGGCTATACATTGTGGAACGCCCCTAGGCGTTTGATTTGGGATGCCCTGCAGATAACGAGGCCACAGAATGTTTGATGCGGATATTATCCTCGATCGATGCCTTTAACGTTGGTCACAAAGAAGCCGACGTATCGGCCCATTCTTTATATAGCAAAGTCGGTTCAAAGAAGAAAGCCGAGGAGCGTTTAATGGGCTGCAGGTCTCCTCCAGAGCTGATGTTTAAAAGCAATTAGAGCAACTTAATAAAACATATCTACAACAGAGGTGAGATTTTATTATCCTGTATACAGGCTTTTGGAATGGATCCGTGCACAGTAACTCTTTCACTCCCAGACGGGCTCGGAGTCTCTGCTCCCTTGGTAGTAACAGGACGGGCCGTGACGGAGATGCTTCTCTATAGATCTGTGTTTAGTTGGAAGTATCGCGTTTGGTGAAATGTTAGTTTATTTGTATGTAGGAGGACCATGAAGCCTGGCTCCAGAGAGACCTCGGCAATGGATGAGAGGATGTTCAGCACGTGGGTCAAATCTGCTGCAATCCTAGCAGAGCCTTGAATTTCAGATAAAGTTCTAATAAAGATTTCCCGTTTTTGAATAATCGGGGGATGGACGCCATGACCCGCGATGCATTTGGTTGGCGCCACCTTTCGTTGGGTAGCGTCCCAGGCGGTCTTGTACGGTTGAGTGCTTGGAGATTATGGCCTGTTATGGCCAGCGGGACTGTGTACCCCGTGGCTGTGGCAGCTGGGGTGGGTATTGGGGTGCATGTCATGGGCTACATGTCAGACTTTTAAACATTGGTGGCTGAAGTCATGGTCAGAAGCTAAGTTGTTTGTGCAGTGAAGGTGATCCGGCTTCTGCTTCTTTCCCGTAGCCTCTAATTACAATCTCCTTCCGTGACAGGGCGGCTCTCGGGTCTCCATGATGGGCCCGCAGAGACGAGGTGTGATGTAGCGCTCTTGCCTGCTCCCGTACGGAGACATATCATTTGCAGAAGCCGAGGTGCTGTGATGGATATTTTCACTTATTTTATCTTGTAAATGAATTACACAAAGCCAGGTCACACCGAGCCAGCCTTTCCATTTTCCTTGTCGGCGGCAGACAGGCCTTTGATGGTTGGGAGATAAAATTATGAATTCAGACGCCTCCTGACTCTACTGCGATTCCAATCTCTGTTTGCTTTATAGCTCCTTTTATGAAATAAGGAGCAGTGCTGGAAAACATTGTATTCTTCCCAAGACTATGAGACGCTGTCACCGAATGACTAACAGACTGCACGGTGACAAGGACACTGCCAGGGCTGCTGAAGTATATTGCAGGGGATCTGGCAGATTTAATAAATGGCTTACAGCATCGGTATGGGGTCGGAAGACAATTGTTTTATTACTTCTTTCCCTGTTAAATTGCTCAGGTTGTGTTACTTAGGTTGTGCAAAGCCATTGTCAGGCAGCGCTGTCATTTATCCATGTGCTAACACAATATCCAGAGCCCATAATTCTTTTACAGTATACAGCGTCTGCTATGAATATGAGCTTTTCAATCGGTGCTGCACCCCGTGCCACGCAGGGATTGTCCATGACCGCTGTCCTGCTTCTGAGCCGCTGTTTATGACGCGCGTTTGGGATGATTGAGTGGATTCTGAGTGGAGCCGTGTTATTGTGCTGGTGTGGGGAGAGACCACCGGATAAGCTGCCCAGCCAAAGAGTAGCACTAATAGACCCGACAGAACGGTCGTATAACTACAGGCGATAAATGACAAGGAAACTCTGGCCAGACAGGCATCTGGTGATCAACTCTACCAAACTACTGTGTGTTTGAGAAATGGTGGATTGAGGTCCTGCAACTCTCACTAGTGACGCGCACAACCGCAGCTAGTAACCATGCACACGCACACAACCGCAGCTAGTAACCATACACACGCACAACCGCAGCTAGTAACATGCACACGCCAACACAACCGGCAGCTAGTAAACCATGCACACGCACAACCACAGCTAGTAACCCCAGACACACGCACGCGCACAACCGCAGCTAGTAACCATGCACGCGCGCACAACCGCAGCTAGTAGCCCCAGACACACGCACGCGCACAACCACAGCTAGTAACCACGTATGCACGCGCACAACCACAGCTAGTAACC
>VKOC01000007.1:17083114-17093247 GCA_009364415.1 Spea multiplicata
GACTTGCCCCAGCACCCAGATTACATCCACACTCTTACTTGCCCTAACATACAAACACTTTCAATACACAGACGCTCTCCCTCCCCTTCTCATAATTTCTCCCCTTTCTCATGATCTTTTCTGCTCTTTATCTCTGTTCTTTCTGTCCATCTCTCCCCTTCTCTTTGTTCTCCCATTTCTTCCTATCACTCTTATTTCTCTAACGTTCCCCTTTCTACTTAACTCTCCTTTTTCTTCATACCTTTCCCTGTACCTCTCCCCTGTGCTTTGACCCCTCTTATCGTTAAATATCTTTCTTCTTTATCTCTCCCTTATATATCCCCCCTTTTTTTTATCTCTCGCTGTTCTATTTATATTCCACCTGTTTCTCTTTATCTCTCCTCTTCTTTCTTTTCCCCTTTCTCTTCATTTCTCCATTTTCTCCCCTCTCTCTTTACCTCTCCCCATAGTTGCAGAAAGTAAGCAGGTAATAGTTACCTGATTAAAAGGAGATTGTGTTAAATGAAGGTAGCCTTGCAATAACCAGTGGCCTGAGAAGAAAATGAACGTTTATTGTGTAAAATTACAGTATATCATTATTTTTCCCAGCTGAATTTGACTTTTTTATGTCCATGTTGCTATTGCTGAGAGAACAAAAAAATTATGAAAAATGTTTTTTGATATTTAAGTTGCAACTACAATGCAAATTGTATGCAGAGTAGGAAATGATCTTTATCTCTAAAATATATTATCAAATGGGCTTAACTCTCAATGGAAAAACCCCATGAAACTGATGCAGCTACCGCTTAACATCCTCTGTGATCATTTTTAAACGTTCAAATAAAAGAAATTGCTCCCAGGCTCTCCTTTCCCACCTCTCTGCAATGAGATATCATTTTGGCTACTATTTTGCTCTTATTTCTTGAGAAAAGTTTTACAAATTACAAATGGTCAGTACAGTGTTAATGGTCCATAACAGTCTTTATAAGCCCCTCTTTTGGTCCAAGCACCCATGGCAGTGAAGAGGATAGCGGACCATCTAATCTCTCAAAATTGTGTAACGGCAGCGTTATCTTTCTTTTCCAATGCCATTTCGTCACAGAATGGATGTAGGTCCTTGGAGTCTGTTTTCTCACCAATTCCGTTCCTTTTTGCCATTATTTGGCTAATCTCCAGAAATGATTTGCCTTTGGTTTCAGGAATGAAAAAATAAATAAAAATAAATGTAGCCAGGCAAATGGCAGCAAAGAGGACGAAACAGTAGGAGCCCAATCCTTTCTGGCAGGAGATAACAAAAAAAGGGAAAGAAAAAGAAACCATTAAATTCTGTAGGAGTCAATAGTCAGAAAAAGATGAGTTGAGTCAAGTGATCAGGATGTGAGTCTGAAGATTTCGAAACAACTAATGGTTTAATATTTTCTTTTGGGGACTGTCTGTCACGGTATATTTGATATGAAAATGCATTTTGCTGTCTTGGTCCAGGGAAGAATACATACACTAGTGATTTATTTAAGTCAGCTCATATATACTTGGAATAAAATCTACAGTCACATAAGCTTTCAAGACCTCCTTCTGAAGATGCATGCTTCAGAATATCACTTGAATAGATATTTCCCGGTTAAGTGGTAAATGTTGGTATGTATGTAATATCGGCCAAAGTAGTTGAAAAGTAAATGTGTACAAATTTTTATAGTTGCGAGCAATATATGACACAGAAGCGTAGGGGAACACAAACTGGCACGTCTTTTGGCGGCTTGTCTGTTGGAGGTAGTTAATTGTCATAGAACCTGAGATTGCCGGAAGCTTGTGGCAGAACCAGCATTATCTAATTAATTTCCTATGCAGAGGTTATTCACCTTATTCCTCCTAACAAAGGCTGATGGAAGCAATCAACAACAACATGGTAACTATAATGGAGAGGTAACCTAATGAGAACATTGTGTTAAGATCATGTTTCCTCGAGGTGCCATAATGTAACAGTAACAATAATGTGTTTTTCTAAGTAAAGCAGAAGCTACTCTCATTTAAAGATTCAGCTGTGTTTCTCTCCTACCTCTACTTTGTGCATCTGAAAATGATTTAACCTTTTTTTTTTCGACACAAACATAGAGAAAGGCTAAATGGGAGATGTCAACAGTTTTAAGAACATGCACTCACCATGAGAAATTCAAAAATGAGTCCAACTACAAAGTTTGACAGCCAGTGTACACTACCGGCCACCATGAAAGCTGGCGGGCGCGAGGCCTGGCGGAACATCTCGGTTGTGATCACATAGGGGATAGGGCCTGAAAGGATAACTCATAGGTTGTTGCCATAGAAATGAAAAAATATAACAGTGAAAATAATAAAATGATCTGATATGGTTTACTTGCTTAACACAATCCAGAGTGGAATTAATGTTTTGTCTAAGCATCATTAATACCTATTTTAACCAAATGGCATAAGAGGGGTAAGACAGACACATAAAAACACCCTTCACATTTGACATTTTGACAAAAGTGTAAATAAGTTATTTCCAACAACAAAAATACACCATTTGTGCCAAAATAAAATAAAACAATAAATGTAATATATATATATAGAGTCACAAGTAATGCACATGGAATGTGTGCCATAAAACACAGCACAGCAATTTCTACTGAATAATTAGATTTGTCAGATTCTACTTAAATGATTTATTGCTGTGTACACCGTTATACACGCTAATGCTTGTAGACCCACAAAAGTGGGAGAAATGGAGAAAAAAAGTAGAACAAGGGGGCCTACAAAGGGACTATACCTAAAAAAACAGAGACTCGGTCACAGCAGGTATAAACTGTTGATACTAGCCATACTACTTACTGGGTCCGATGGCATGTCCAACAACATAGAAAATGACACAGACAATGCTTAGGTACGGCATCCATGACACAGTTGACTGTTGAGATAGTGAACAGTTTTTTTAGTTGCTTACAAACTATGTCCAGGCTTTACTAGAGCAACTCAAACTATTCCAGTGTTCAAAGGACAAATTAATTAATAAACTTATCCTACAAACCCAATTTATATAATAATTATAAAACTTAAGACAGCTTCTGTTTAAATTATTAAGTAAATTAATCAAGTCATTTTAGGCATAAAATGGGCTGTATGGAACATGGATGTTAAAATATTAAACAGACTGGCAAAGGTAAAAGTATTTCATAAGTGCAATAAACGTACAGTACTGGGTGGGATTTAGCAGCAATAACTCATTCACAGTATATAAGGTAACGGACTGTGTTGGTTTCCTACAAGATTTTTTTTTGAACCCACAAAAAGTTTACCTGGTAAACGAGAGCGATGGTGAGAACAACACAAGATACACAACACGTCCCAAAGCCAACAAGCAGCAAAATCCTCCTTCCCCAGGAGTCCACAATGAACACCTACAGACAGTGGAGAAGGGAGAACGTGATTGATAATGAACTGATAACGTAAGAACGATCTCACAGGGGCTCCAGAAACATATTTAATGGTTTGTCTACGCAAATTATAGTAACTTTACATGAAACATCTCAAAGTTCACCCTAAAGTCTGAGGTAGTGTAGGCAGGAGCCTGTGCCTGCAGTATGCCACCTCAATGCATTAGCCACGGCCCCGGGGTGAACCTGTCCCATAAGCCCAGCAGCATTAATGTAGAACCTTACTTCAGTACTTCCCATCACTTCCCATCACAGCCCTGTTAACGACTTCACAAAGAGGAAAAAAATAGGATAGATCCAACATTTTTAAAGTGAAATCCTTCTCGCTTTTATGTAGATTTAAAGGGAATCATAACATAAGTGTTTGATAGTCATGCAGCCCTGAACAGCTTTTAGGGGTCTTGAAGATATATAATGGCTGTTGAGGGAAATAAATAAACCAGGGGCGCTTATATCATTTTAAATGGGAAACGTTTAAGTAAGGAAAAGAATTAAAACAGACAAAATGAGTCTGTAAGGATTCAAAATCCATTTACTATTTAAACAAAATAACTTGACACTTATTCTCACAGTTTTATTACAATGGGTAAAAAACCAGAAATGCTTCTTTTGGTTGTATTCTCTCATATTTCCGCTAGATGGCAGCATTTTTGTTTCATATTTTCCCCTATCATTTTACTTGCTAAAATACCAAATGCATTATTCATTAGAAATCTGTCTGTCTTCACCATACTATGTGTTTTTGCAGCTTTCTATAAGTAGACAGTACAGAGAAGGGACAGCCATGCTTTGATGCAAAGTCTGTGTTGTTCAATAGTTGGCCACTGCATTAGTTTTTAGAAGCTAGCGCTTGTTATTATTTAAAGAGTGACCTCTACAATTGATCAGCCCCAAAAAGTTTAGCATCAGTATGCTGAGCTGTAAGATAGACCTCTGGTCAGTAATGTGCATAACTGTTGGCTAAGTTGTTGTCTGGGATTTAGAATAATACATTCCTACTCGTTGACACATGTTTTTGCTTGTACACGTGTATTTACCCCCAAATGTAACTTTATACACAAAAAGTACTTACTGCAGCCAAAGTCATCAGTACATTGACTGATCCTGTTCCTACAGTTACATATTGGATGGTGTCCTCGGGAACCCCGGCCTTTGCATATATACTATCTGCGTAGTAATAAACCTATGGACAACACATAATCTGTGACACAGCCAACGTAGGGCTTTTACCAAGCCACTCTGTGGTTAAAGTCCAACACTTAGAACCCATCCCTGAAGAAAACCTCAAGCATTTATAATGATTGCAGTATAATATTTGTAATTACATAATCTACATGACAGAATGGAATGTTAGTTAATTATACAAAGTGAATATTCATGATTTAGAAGGACAGAAAATAAATATATCAGTAACTAAGCTAAGCCTGACCATTGCTAACTCAGCCACTTATTTAATCTGTTCCTCAGGGGTGGGGCTACCATAACAGATAAAGATAGAGTAGTGATATGAGGATGGCACAGGGTCCTAATAAGGTTATATCACTGTATTGTTCTTTAAAACAATTTTGACAATCAAATTAAGGGATTTTTTTGTCTCACCGCATTGATTCCAGAGAGTTGTTGACCCATGTTCAAGACAATAATAATGATTAACTGCCAGCGCAGAGGCCGGAAAGTACATAGGTTCTTTACAGACAAACGTCCTTCTGCTCTCTCTGACTGGTCTTCTTGATATATCTCCTTTAGTTCACCGTCAACATCTTCCCATCCTCTCAAACGCTGCAGTGCTTCGTGCAAAATGAATACAGGATTTAATGTTAATGACCAGATATAGAAACATTATAATACTGACAGAAAACATCGCAAACAGTCAGCATGGATTCACTTCCCAGGCACATTCTGCACACTCTTTAAGACATTATCCTTTGTAAGCAGACCAGGACATTTTAGTAAATGGACTGCGGGAGAGGAATGAAGGTAAAGAGCCTTCGTTAGGGGTGGAATAGGGCAGGGAACGGATTCAAATCCTAGTAGTTACAGTCCTTCCTTTAAATAGTAAATAACATTTGGTGACTTTCTTTATTGCCCTCTGCCGAATGTCTCAGCTTTAGCTTTTCTGTCACTAACCTCGCTTGGCTTTGTCTTCATCCCTTTTATTGAGTAAAGTGTACCGTGGACTCTCCGGAAAGAAGGGCAGCACAATCAGCTCTAGCACAGCGGGGATCCCAGTGAGCGCCAACAATATTGGCCAACCTAAAATGGATTTCAGGACCAGACAACACAGTTTGATCAATCCCATTCAAGTGAGGTGGGAAGCAAGAAGTACTAGCTTCTAAAATGTATTTTCTATAGTCAAAAGTATGACAAAATTACTTATTACTTATGTTAACTAATTTGTACATAATATGATACTCTCCATTTAGAGGATGGCTGATAAACCCTCCCGTCCCTCTAATATACCAACCTCCATAGCTTTACACAATCAGACGTTCAACAGAACTTTTTTCTTCTCATTTAATATAAGTCTCTTGTGTCTTACCTGATATTCGGTCAAATTCCCACCACATTCAACTCTTCCTAAGTTTTATGTTATGGTTTCTATGATCGTTTTCCCTGAGGATGGTACCTTCTGCTATTCCCTTAGTCTACAATACTCCGCAGGCGACGTATAGGCTTCGGCGAGGGACGCCTGTTACTCCTCTCGAATTAGGTGCCCTTTTCGTTGCACCACTCTTTTAATTTAGGATGCATATATATTGTACCTCTTATCTGCGCGGGTCTTGTCAGGCCTGCTTGATGTATATATCACTATATGTAAGCATTGCTTGTATTTCTGTATACCTGTCGGAGTTTTGTTTACTTTTCATGTCTGCAGATAATGTCATGCACTTATTGTACCATCATAAGACGACGAATGAGTTTAAAAAAAAAAAAAATGTTTATGTGCTTTTCAATTCAATATTCAAGAATGGCAGGTCAGAGGATTGGTATGATTAAAAAACAGATGTACCCCGGGCTTATGTCAGTGGGGTATTTAGGTGGGGTGCTTCCCAGGCCTGATCCAGCTACCCCTTGCATCTAGCTTCCTTATGTTATGTCTTTTGTTGTGAGTGTCGCGGGCTCCGTCCCAGAAGGACGCTCAAACCGAGTTTGAGATACTGCAGAGACGGTGTCATCCAAGCATAGACCTCTATAGTATACATGGCCCCAAGAGGCTGGTCTGGACCTAATAATTCAGCTGCCACCTACTGTACCTGCCAGCCTAGTTGTAGCCAACCTAGAGCAATAAATGCCGCTAGCTTATAGAGCATTAAGACTGTAAAAATGTGTCAAGCCCCAAACTAAAGTGGAGTGCTGGACCAAATCCCCAAAAGTGCTCATTGGTCTTGAAAGACTCAGATAAAGATCTCCTTTCCTCCTTAATCTTTGTCCAAGAAATTTTATCACAACATTCATCAAGCTCTATCTTCTCTGGGACCAATACAGTAATATCCATTTTTACTCTAATATTACTATTTCTAGAAATCATAAAAGGTTTGTGAATACAGAGGTACAAGTAGTGGAGAAATTGGGTATATAGTCATAAAAAAGAGAAATATGAAAACCCAACAGGTTTTGAATACATAAAATGCATTGTGACTATCAATATATCTCATTGGAATGAATGGTTGTAAAACGGTTATTACCACGTTGTCACTCAACAGAACAACAATAATATAAAAGACCAATAACTGTACATTTCACAAATATGAATTTATGAGAAAACATCAAGTAGCCTTACAACCACAAACCTCTCACCTTTTGTGTTTCCGAGGATAAAGCGAATTCCAAAGATCTGCGCCATCAAGATACCAATCGTGATCAACAACTGTGGGATCACCCCAATACCTCCACGGAGATTTTTAGGAGACATTTCACCCAAGTACATGGGAACGACATTTGAAGAGAGGCCTGTGAAGCATATAGTAATTTAGTGGTACGTGCGGTAGAAAAGTGATGCCCTTTTCAGAATGCTGTGACCTACCTGCACAGATTCCTATCACCAGCCGCGAGGCAATAATTACTTCAAAGGTGTTGGCCACAACACTGGTTCCCATTAAGACAGCTGGGACGATGGAGAAAATGTTGTTGAGGAGCAAGGTCCCTTTCCTAAAAAAGCGATATGGACATGGCTTGGAAGGTTGACCTCTAAACTCGATGACTTTATTTAGAGGGAAAAAAGAGGGATCTAGATAATAAACTGTTCAGTCACAGCTGGCAAAGACGTGCTAACAAATACAGAAAAATGCTCTGTTTTAGAATATACGTACCTGCCAATCGAGTTGACAAGAGGACCTACCATCAAGGACCCAAAGAAGCCCCCGAGAGGGTACAAAGACACAGTGAGAGACCAGAGCAAAGATGAGAGGCTATCACTTAGACCAGAGCCATAACGATCAGTGTAGGTTTCATTATAAAAGGTTTTCATTAACTGCAAAGACAAAAAATGCATTTCACGGTGTGTGAGGTAAGAAGCAGAAACCGATAGAAAGGGGCTTGGGAGGAACTTATAACAGAACAACATGAACAAAAGAACAAAACTGGGCAGCCTTAATGGAAAGCACTCATAGTTCTTGCTTTATTGACCATAAAGTAAGGATTTGCCAGAACTGATCTTATTTAAGGGTGATAAGTATTGGTTGTTATGCACATTAAATGCTTGGTTACGGTTAGGCAGTAAAGCACTATGGTAAATACAAACCTAGAAGCATAACATTTTATAGCACATGAGAACCATTCGGCTCATCTAATCTGCCTGTTGCTCCCGATGTAAAGATTCAGACCCTAATCAGACTTTGGTCTTGTATACATTAACTGAATGAAGGAATGAATATTATTGTTTTATATAGTGCCATCAAGTTCCGTAGCGCTGTACAATGGATGGACAGAACATAACAAGTAGTATGTAACATAACAAATTGACTTACAGAAACAACAGGTGAGGGGGGCCCGGCTTAAATGAGCTTACACATTATTAGACAATGTAGACCCCTAGATATTAGGGACCTGTATGTATAAGTGAGTGGCTTGTTGTGGTCTATGGCCGGGCGTACATCACCTTGTGGCTAATCTCCCTGTGATTTAAACTGTTTAAACAAGTAAAGAAGCCATTACTTAATCTCAATAATTAATGTTACTGAGAAACTGCTTCTTCTTCATAGGTAGGGCTGGCAGATGGATCCTGCAAAATGACTAGACACAGAAGATAAGGTTCAAGAAACAGTGATAGGGTTCTATAAGTGTATGGTATGACCTTACGTTTTTCTGGCATAGAAGATCTATCTATATAACTCGACTGACTAGTCCAAAACTAGAGCAACCTATAAAGACAGTTGTGGCTTTGGAACAAAACTTACATTACTAGGGGAGTTCACGGAAGCCACATTGTATCCGTACTGGAAAGATGACCCAACGGTGGAGATCAAAGTTACCAGGAAAAGCGTCGCTGTAAGCTTCTGCGGCAAAGAACAGCAGACTGTTACATATATAGTGATAATAAAAACAGAAAAAAACACCTTCACGTGAAATAAATTAATATGTGAAATAATGTGGGTAAAAGATAGTGAATATACCCCTACACGTTCTGCAGCTCCCTGGAACAACACTCCTCACATATATATAGTGTTAGGTAATAAAAACTATTAGCTATGGCTATAAATACGCATTGTAGGATGGATACAAAATGTTACCAATCTCCGCCACTTTTTGTCGCATGGTAGCATATAGGACCCTTCAAGATATAATAAAATCACAATAGCTGCATACCACCCAACTCCTACCCCAGGTGAGTGTCACTCAGACTAGCAGCTCTACTGTGCATGCACAAAATTATGAGCATTGGCAGTATGTATTCTCGGAGGTAGAGCTCGGCAGGACAGCGGGATAGAGCGGCAACATTGGGACTGTCTTGCACAAAGCGAGATAATTAGGAAGCACCAGTCTGTACGGACCCCATGCAATATCCCCTCCTGTCCATTCTATGGGAGAGAGTCAGAGCAGGGCACCTGTGCCAAAGAGCTCTTTTCCCTGCTCCCTTATGGGATGCTCAGTCCGTCGGTGTTGACGCTGGGAGATGACACCATTGACAGAGAGAGTCCCCCGTGAGGGAGCAGGAAGGAAGAAATTTTGCTGCACATTTTGTTGCCGCTGCAACATTTACTTTAAAGTTCTTTATATAGAAGGCTAACAAGGAACACCGTAAAAAATGGTAATTACTAGTGTGATTAGTTACTTCTTTCCAAAAAGATAAGACGCTACTCCAAAACATGATGACAGGTATATATTACTTATTAATTACTAGGATTGCAATAAAACCGTATTATTAACTCTATCACATACTGCAGCCACAGCCCTGGGGTGAAATGGGTGTTCTGAGTGTTACCTGTGATTAATTATTTCACATGGTATCCCAGGGAGCAATGTGAAAACCCGGGGTCAAGACTGGTCCAGGTCCGTTCTAAATGTGTATGTAATAATGGTATAAAACTGTTAAGAATTCGCTAATGTTATATAGGTCAACAGTTAGGGGGACCTAATATATATATAAAGAAGAATTCTAGATAAACGTGGAGCAATCAACAGGGACATTCCATTGGTTGCTATGGCAATTGCAACACCTACTACGTTCCATCTGAACTGCTCTTTATAGATAATGGGGGTAGTACTGGTGCA
>VKOC01000007.1:17095522-17110759 GCA_009364415.1 Spea multiplicata
CATACAGTACCTTTTTTAATTTTTTTTTTTTTTTGAGGGGTGTACAATGGCTAGGCAAGACTTACAGAAACAACAGGTAAGGAAGGCCCTGCTCAAACAAGCGTTCGATCTTCTTCTATTTCCTTGTATGCGTCAGGAAAATTAATTAACACATATATAACAATTAAATAGAATAGCTTAATGTATAAGGAAGTGCAGGCAGGGCTGGTTCTACGGTTACAGGCAGCACCATGGAATTAATTAATTAGTTCAGTGGTTTTCCTGGTGGTACAGAAGGACAGTGACCGAAAATCAGGACTGTCCAACTTAAAATGGGATGGTTGGTTTGTATCTTATTGTAAGTCATGAAAGAGGATTATTTTTTTGCGAATGGTTATACTTTTACATTTAATTTTGAAGAACTCATCTTGGTTATTTTACTTTATTAATACTTTCTTTCGCTAAATGCTCCCACAATGGATACTGCATTCAAATATTTCTTTTACTGAAAACTTGTATTTAACAGACTTTGAAAGAGCTAAAAGCTAAAATCTAAACAGAAATATGGATTAACCATAGAACTTCTAGAAACTCATATAAAATCAAAGCCACAGATCTGAAACAGAAGACATTGCACTACTATTTAAATGTTTCAATTCTATAAACACACTAAAAGCTTAAATATTGAGTTTTCAATTTTATATGAAATTTCCATTTGCAGAATTCACCCAAAATGTATTTGCCCCTTTGCCCACTCCTGACTAGAAAATTTTTAAACGAGCATAACGAGTTATTTCAAACAGTGCAACTTTAATACTCGGGGCTGTTTTTTTTTTTTGTTTTTTTTTTACTTATTCATCAATAAGAAGTTTCGTGGCGACAGAACCACTTTAAAAAAAATCAGAAAAAAAAACATTAACAAACTTATTTTTTCAATGGGAGTGTCCCTTTAAATGTGCGTTTGCTTCATCTAAGAAGGTTGCTTCACCTATGTATACGTGTGGATAACTTCTGGCTTCTTACCAGTCCTTGATGGCAAATTTTCTGGCTGCCATATTTGGTACTAATAGAATATTTGTCACAATTAGCAAGGAAATATTAAGCTTTTTAGGATCGCCAGCAGAAGAGAACATTCCACCCACCTCTTGGATTTAACCAATAAAGAGAATTAATCTAAATTCAATCATTAAAAAACAAGTCTAGAAGTTTGCAGGCATTGCCAAATAAGTTGGATCAACCTTGCGGCTTAGTACCTTGATTTATGATGGCCGCCACCGTGATAACACATTTATACGTCTCCGTCCAAAATCTAAACTCTTCAAACGTCAGAATCGCTTAAAACTCCCGGTACGAATTCTGGCTTAAAATCAAAACCCAGAACAAGTTCAAGAAATTTGAAGCTAAGAAAACATATAATTCATGTTTGCGTTTTGGATTTTACGGTTAATGAACACAATTCTTTTTACTGAAATAATCACACATTTATATAGTGGTACTCTTAGCACTTTGTACCAAACTAATCTCTAAAGCAGGTGTTTCAGAAAAGAGAAAACAATTGGGGGAAAAAAACTAAAGGAAGTATGAATTCTGAATTTATATTAGTTTGCATACAAAATGTTAAATTTATTAGTCACAGAAGATTAGAGATTTTCATACGTGACTCTGAACACGGTGAAATTGCCTATTGTGTTAACCAATGCACTCACTTTTCACATAATTAGTAGCAGATCTATCAAATATTACTGCCAAGTAAAATGTATTAGTGTATCAATAATACTTTAATAAATCGATACCACTCATACCTGTCAAGAAACAATTAAGTTAATTCAAAGTTAAATGTTGGGGTATCCAACTTTCGTTGTTTAATATTCATGGCTCCGAAGGATGATAAGAGAAATGGTGGAATTTCAAACGGTGACATTCTGTTCCAATTGTAATTGTATGATTTGTTTGATTCTTATTCACATAGTTCCTTGAATCTCTGATGTCAGTAATTGTTGCGTATCAGGTTGTATAAGTCCGTGGTGAAATACCCGGGTGTGATCTGGGCTGGTCATAGTAATAAGTGCTAGGTGGTTAGGAAGCTGCCTTGGCATCTCAAGTCAGTGGGTGCCACCCCTCCCACGAACAAAACGTCCCCAATGTGTGAAAGAAGGCCGATTATATTCATAAAGCAGTCCTATCCATCAAATTCTAGCTGAATAAATTATTGGGGAGTATTATTATTATTACTACCATTATTATTATTTTAGATTTCACAGGTGGAACTCCAGTTTTTTTCTTGTTTTCTGAATAAATTATGGTAAATATAAAAACTATGAAAAAAAACACGAACAGATACATTTAGCGCACTCCTTTCATGATTGAGCCTCGTAAGATGCGAAATGCGTAAGATGCTTCTCTTCATTGGACAAGTGAGTGCGCTAAATTTATCTCCGAGGATTTGAGGATTTTTATTTTACTTTAATTAATGTCTATTTTGGTAAATTCTAAATTAGAACCTAAACTAAAATCGAATCAAATATTAACTTATAGCATGCATAGATCAAACTTTTCACATTAAACATTTTAATTAACAGGATCCAGCTATGAAGAATTGAACTTTTTGGTTGTTAAATGATTTAGAATTAAAATATAACTTTTAAAATAATTATGATATTGAAAGCATTCAAATACCTCACACCATGATAAGCAATAAAAGATGTAAAAATTTCAAATTGATTATAACCATTATCAGCGGATAATAGTCGATTAAAAATAGTGCCACCTGGTGTCTTAAGGATCAAAATAATGAAAATTAGACATTCTTTATCTTAATTCCCAAAAATACAAGGACAAAAGGGAACACACAGAAGAGTAAAATTCTCAAATTGAAAGCACTTATTCCTACAAATAATGGACAAAAGCGATAAACCATTCCATGTTAAGAATCTCATTTTATTTAGTATGCATTTATTGTTTGCTTCACTGTACTCCTTTGGATCTAAATTTCTTTGCATAGTACAAAAAAAAAATACATTCATTTAGAATTAACCACATCGACTGGCTTTACAAAAACAGCAAACATATTGTATAAAAATAGTACCGCATTTTGATCTAGCTACAAAACATCGTTCTTGTTCACATTTAAATAAAGGAAAGCCTGTTTCTCAGTAGTCAATTTTATTGAACAGTCCAATGATTTAAAAAGATTTGCATCCTAACCTTGGACAGCATATGCAGCATTCACACAGGAGTAGTAGGGGTGATCAGATGTATATTATTATCATTATTATTTAATAATAATAATAATTAGATGTATAAAAACCTGTATGGGTGGTATGACCTGAGTGTATTTATTAATGAGAACAATTTATCAACATTCATTAGAAAGACTAAGAGTTTCAGAGCATTCATTTGACGCTAGCACCAGGATTTATCTTGGCATTATACACCAGTAAAACATGTATGTTTGCGTGATCATTCTCCGTTCATGCTTCACATGCTTTTGTCTTGGTTATTAATACAATGTTTATGCTGTTAATTATCGTAAGACGACAATAGGTCAGAGGAGGTATTTTTTCATTCACTAAAAAACTGGCTTTTATTTTTGTAAAAATGAGGGATTGAAGTAAAGGCACCGCAGTGAGAAGGATGGAAAGTCACTTCACTTTAACAGAGCATCATAATCTACGTACCAGACCAACTGCCCAGAAGTGGGCTTAACCCCCTGAATAGGCCACTTTTTGGGGTTGCTCTCTGCTCTGCTGATTAGAGTGATAATGTCATGCTTTCCTTTTCCCAGTACCAAGACAGCAACTTTATGGGCTTTATTGATGAGCGCTAGACTGAGACTCATCCTTTGGTGAGGTCTGGAAGGGCTTTCTGTAAACAAGACAAGAGAGTCTCCTTTGATGCCTTCCTCATTACCAGGAAATATCGAAGCTGTATGGCCATCATTACCCAAGCCTAACAGTATGAAGTCAAAGCTGGTATTCCTTACAAGAGCAGAGATATCCTGGGCATACGTTTGGTTGCCCATGTCTTCTTCAGCACAGAGACGCTGATTCCTAAGAACTGGCATTGGGTGAATATTTACGTAGGGTAACCTTACATGCTGCAGAAGATGCTTTTCAAGGTTTCCAAAGTTTGATTCTGGATCAGAGAATGGTACACAGCGCTCATCAACTAGCCACAAGTGGGTGTTCTTCCATGGGAAACCATGGAGGTGTCTGGACAACCTCTGAAACAAAGCTAAAGGGCTGGAACCACCTGACAAAGCCAAGTGAAAGGCGCCTGAACGTTTTATGGCTATTTTAGCCTCAGTTTGTATGTCTTGCGATAGCTTCTGTATAAGCTGCTCGGCCCAGTCTGATACCATAGGATTGCCAAGGAAAGTAGATCGAGGGGAGCCAAATTTGTTAATCTTCTCTGCCACGTCCAAGATCTCCAGGTGTTCATCTGTAACAAAGTGCAAACTACCATCTTCTATAGCAAAATCGAGCAACTGACCATACTCTGAGCCTCCTGGGTACACTCTTGGCGATTCCTGTTCCAGACTCTCTAGAAGGGGAGTCCAGAATTTCCAGGAAGCCAACAGATTTTTTGTTGTGATGAATGAGCCCTTTCTTCCATAGTATATGTTGGATATAAGAATGGTATAGGCATCCCTGTCTTGAATAGGACGGTATACGTAGTAATCAGAGAGCGGTTGCCCAAACACACTGGTGGATGGAAGTTCAGAAGCCTTTTGCCATTTGCTGGGCATTAGTTTTGGTTTGAAAAGACCCTTACTCACTAAGACAGCAGGAAACCCAAGCTCTCCATGTCCGATATGGAAAATAATTTGCTTTGGTTTACAAGCATCCTTCATGGGATCTTGGTTTTCTCCTTTTTGAACACAAAATACATTGTCTTTAAATACAACTCGCACATATGAGGTCCTCTCTTCCAGGGCTTTACCAGATACTAAAAGGAATGGTACCCCTTCCCATCGCATATTATTTATATAGACCAACACAGCTGTAATGAGAGAAAATCAGAAATTATAATTTAAAACAATGGAATGTTTGCATTTTTTAAAGTCAGAATATCAGGTTTAAAGAAACAACAATAGATTTAAGGGAATTTTATCTAATAAATATTGTCCGTGACAGGAGTTTAGAGGAACTCTAACAACATGCTTTTATCCATGTTTCAGGCATGAACTCCAAGGCCCAGATACAACAGGCAGAGTGAGCTCATATTATACAAAGTATAGATTGTTCCATTTTTGTTTGTTTGTTTGTCTTTCCTTTCATCAAACTACACCTTTAGGAACTGCCCCACACTGCAGCATCTCAGATTTGTTTTTTGCAATGCAGTCGTTAGCCACCAGATGTCGCTAGTAGTCTATCTGCACCTCTCACTGTCTTAGTAAGCTAAAAAGCTTTAGGCAGCATTTATTTTGTTTTGGTTTTACTGTAAGTGATTTTAGATGCCGTATCTAAATCACGTAACAGTATCCAAATATAACAGTAGGCACAAAGCTCTTGCCACAAAACATTGACTAGTCCAATGTACTGGCCAATCAGGAGTAATAATTTTACAATCAGGAGTAATATAATCTTACATATCAAAAGACCCCTATATGGGCAAAATAATTGAGACTCTATATAGTTACTTCTAAATGTCTAAATGTGTGGTGACTAAAATGTATCATTTTGATCAAGGATTACGGATTAGCTATAACAAACAAATAAATGTTTGCATAAAAGTATCAATTATGTGTGAGTTTTAGACATTATGCTGGACTACAATATATTTATAACATAACATTGTGGCTTTTGATACATGCCCTTTCCAATCAAATATCTTAACATTATTACAACAGATAACAATATAACCAAATGTAGAATATAATTTGTATGTCTCACCTGCAAAAGTTGGTGTACTGGTGAAATAATTTGGTTTTGTTTCCATTTCCTCCTTCACCTGTGACAGGTAGTCCTGGTACTGACCAACTACAGCCCTGTTCTGGTCCATTCTGTCCAAAGAGTCCAGTACATCCAGCTTTGCCCTGAGAATATCATCAGAGTTGGTGAGGTTGTGAGGCACCTCCATTGCAATGGAAGTAAGGATTTCAGTCAGATGGTTCTGAATGACATCACGAATTACGCCATATTCCTCGTAGAAGCTGATTCGTCCTACAAAAAGTGTCAGAAAAATAAATTTTCACCTAGGCTGTTGGAAATAAACGATACAGTTACCATAGATAAAAGATTTGGATGGAGACACAGATTTTATATTGAGAGCGACATGGGGCGAGTGCAATATATAACTTTCACACAAAAGAAAGCCCTGCGCTCAAACTCCCATCATTCTTGGGCGGCAGCAACAGCTATAGTATTCATCAGCCCAAAATACATAGAACAGAACGCAGGTAACTATTTTTCGGTGTTTGTTCAATGTATAACTTTATTTCCACCTGAGAAAGCTGGGCAGGACCCAATGAAACGCGTAGAGGACTTTCTTCTGGCTGCAACACTGTTTGCTGAACTTTGCTGATCGCTGCATGGAATCATCCTTCTAGATCAACAGAACTTGTGTCTTTTTTTCCCCAACCACAATTACTGTTATTACTACTACTACTACTACTCTTACTACAATAAGACTTACTGTACTCGATCTCAAGCACAGGGTCTGGGATTTCAGGTTACCTTTTGCGTCCAGTGTCTCCTTCAAAACAATCTCTACTCTCTCCACATGGTGCCGATTCCAGATCAGGTCAAGATGCTTTTGGTTGTGAAGTCGGAAAGGAAGAATTTGCTCGACAGTCTAAAATTATTAGTGAAGAAGTAAACAATATATTAGAGGAGGCAGCTATTTGAGAAGAGAGACAGAAAACTTTAAATCTGTGCTCTGCGGTTTTAATAAACCCTCACCATTGAGTTTGTTTAGGGATTAGTCTTGGACAGCAGGAAACCCAAGCTCTCTATGTCCAGTATGCAAAATAATTTGCTGAGGTCCTTCCGGACCACAAATACATTAATACAATGGAAATTTCTCAATCATAGAACTTTAATCTGCATGTCGATGAAACTGGAGACTAGACCCAATCGCTCCAAATGCTCAAGGGCCACACCTGACGTGTTTCGTCCACATGCTGAATTTAGTCGTAGGTAACACTACCTCCCTCTTTGCTTCCTTAAAAACAATCATCAGATGGAGCAGCAGTTGCACCCCCACCCCCAAAAAAATAAAGAACCAATTAAACAATTATAAACACAGAAGCGTAAGCGAATGAATAAGTAAGTGATATAATGGACATTATACTTCTCTATGCAGAATACTAATGTTTAAATGATGATTAATGCCGGCTCCTCCACAGGTATCCTTTAAATGTATAAAAGCATTTAAATGTGTAGCACTAACGGAAACAAATAGAAACAAATGGAAACAAAATATCGCTCAGCACCAGATGAACTACCCTGCATGTGGTGTAATATCCAATAACGTTGGGAATATAAGAATCCTAGATGAACTTTTGAGAGACAATTAGGTAGTTCTGACTATGATTACTAACTCCTAACCATTTTATGAAGCCACAAACTAAAAACTCTTAAGTACTCTTCAACATACGTAAATGTAACATAATTATTAAATGAAAACGTAAGTGTGCCCCGCAGAAAAAACCCTAGGGACGAAAATTATATATTTTATTTGGTTACACACAAGCCAAAATGCTTCAATTCAGACTAGGCTGTGGGTCACTTTTTTGTATTAATGGAACTCACATATGCTTATATACATATTCTGGATTTTTTACAAATATATTATGTATATAGAGTTGCTTTCCAATTCGTAAAGTATTTATTTTGGAAGAATAAATCTGTATAAACCCATGGGGAATTCACCGCAAACAACTATTTCTTGAAGGCATAACACGTTTCGCGCCTCACTTGAGACATGTATGAATATTGAATATGTTGAGCCGGTGACGTGAAAGCACCTGGGAAAAATTATCCGCTTATGCTACTCACTATGTGAGTAGACACTGCAGGTTGAGAGGCTTTGGGCTCTCTGGCTGGTTTCAAACTGGACTTTTACTTACCTTTCATAGATGCTGGGGTTCTGCTAAGTGAGCTATACAATGTATTATGTTGAATACTTGATCAGTTTGTTTGCCAACACAATGGTGACTTAGGCTACTTGTAGAAAAACCTACCTGTTTTCCAAGATAATGGTCAACCCTGTAGATCTCCTCCTCACGGAAAACGGTTTGAAGATCATCAGCCAACTTCTTTGCAGACCCGTAGTCCCTTCCAAAAGGTTTCTCCAGCACTACTCGCAGCCATGCTCCTGGAAGAGGCCGGCAGCTGGCATTGATATTTTGGGCGATGTCGGCATACGCAAAAGGTGGCACGGACAAGTAGAACAATCTTCCAGCTTCATGTATCCCTTCGTCGGATAGAGACCGCTGGATATCTTGGTGAAGAGCCGTGTAATGGTCTGCTGTCTTCAGTTGTCTGTAGCTGCTTAGCTTCAGAAACTGATCTTTCAGCAAGATACATCTGTCGGGTTCCAAATCAACCGGGCAACTAAGAGTCGTCAGAATATTGAACAGTAGCTCCTCACCTTTCTCCGGGGGAGTCAAAGCAGCCCCATAAAAAGTGAAGCTGTGTCCTTTATACGCTTCATTTATGTAAAGATGGAAAATCCCCTGCCATAGGTACTTCTTAGCCAGGTCCCCTGTAGCCCCCAAGAGTACAACAGATATATGTCCTTTGCCTCCGGCACTGATAACAGCGACAGTCCCAAAGAGGAAGAGGCAGCAGAGGGCTCTTAGCAGCATTTTGATGGTCAGTTATGGGCTGGGGGAAAAAACAGATTTACATTACAAATGACTGAGAAAACATCATATTTCTTTCAGTATGTTTTGTCTCCTTTTGTTTCTTAGAGACACAGAGAGAATACCTGGATCTAATGCCACCATTAATCTTTAGGACAACTCAAGGCGTTGATCGCCTCCTAAGCTATTTTAAATCAGGCATCCGCCACCGTACAGCGGATGTTGACGTCTGGGATAGGGGCCACACACGCGGATCTCAGTGTTGCTAAATGCCTCAATATAGTAGATCGCTTTCTCAGCTTGTTTAATGCCATGAGTTGCCAGATATATCATTGGTCGTTAACTGACTGTCTTTGCGTGACGTGTCTGGCACGTCACTGATCATTAAGGGGTTAATAAGCTACTCTGGACTGGCCACGTCAGTACACAGACACCCTGTTAGTGGGGTGAACAAATGACCCACCCTGCTCTTCCAGATACTCCACCCCAGGGACCCAAAGTATACAGAATAAAGCACAGCAAACACTATACCCTCCCTGAGGCTGTATTTTTCCACTATCCAGAGAAGGAACTGTAACACACACAGTTTAAGACCACACCGTTCACTCTGTCACACCAGAACCCGCTATAACGCTGTGGGTCTCAAGCAATCAATTAAGTTTACTATTTGCATGTGGCAAGTCCTCAGATGCATGACAAGTGAATGGGACACGATGGTCCATTTCTTCTTTGATCCAGAATATAATACCTGTAACGCAAAGCATCTAGACTGTGCAAAGAAAAACGCTTGCCAGGAGTTCTGGAATTTTGCGGTTGCTCCATGATCAGCATTTCTCTTTTCTAATCTTTAAAAATCTACCCCAAGTTGCTTTGTGTGAAGTTATCAAGCGAAACCACAGTGGCAGAAAAAACCCACAAGGAACAAAATATCCTTGGGCCATCAACAGCTGAACGGATGTATTTCATTCAATTTTACTATTACCACATACATATACTTTTTAAATATTAATGTCCTTTCCTTGAATGTGAATACAATGGACAGCTACAATGTTTATTAAAAATATAAACCGGAATATGGACCCAAGAATTATATCTGTTAAAAAAAGTAAACATTTTTCGCTGGCGTTAAACATTTGTAGAATTTAAATAGTAGAACTTTCCTACATTTACATCAGATTCTGCATTAACTTTGGTCTACCATTTAAAATATAAAACATCCATTTTCCATTTAGATTGTTCTCTTTACTATTCAACTACATAACACAAAAGCCTGAAAAGAATGTGCTTTCCGAATCACAGTTTAATTAAAAAAAAAGGGAAATCTGACGATGAAACAAAGTGTAAACCCTCAAGTTTAATTCTCTCTTTCAGCATCTCGCAATCATTCCTGGAAACACTCAGGAATTGAAGCTGAATTTCACTGACTAATAAAGGGTTAAAGGCTTATTACATTCCCAGGCTTATAACCATTCCCTTATGACACTGAAACTCTCACGTTAGTCTTGTGCCGTTTCTAAATACACATCGCACCAACGCGAGTTACAGATCCAGAACTTCTACCGGTCCGGAGAACCCCACAAAGTACTCACCTAGTACCAGGAAGAGTCCGGAAAACCTCAGCCTGCAAGGACGCCCCCGCTGCGTGAAACAGACCGGCAGACGGAGCAACAGATCACATTAAAAAGCAGTTCAAGGCTCTTGTGTTAATAATTACATAAGAAGACCTTGCGCAAGGATCTAAGAGAAAGCCTGTTCCCGGTAAAGGGATTTCAGATATTCCCAGCATTTACCCTGCTTGAAGATTATATCTATAGTTTATCAAAAACCAACGGTAAACAAAGTAAAGACAATACAGGTTACTTGTGTGAAGCCATAGAATACAATGCATTGCGACACAGTGTACTGCGCAGAGTAAAATGCTGGCCACTCGTTCTACTTTTTTTCTTCTGTCACTTGGATTTTAGTTATTTACTTTGCTGAACATTCCGAGGCACACCTCCTATACTATACTACATAAAGCAAGGGATTCATTTTAAAGAACAGTAATTTTGACATTTTATTGTAATTTAATCAAAACCGCTCTTTGCTCTGCAGAGAGCTTCTGAGATAAACACTCTGCAGAGTCACTTTTCAGGCTTTTCATCCCCCGAGGACCTCAAATACACTTTAATTACCTTTATAAGGGCACAGTCACAAGCACAAATATAACAGTAAAAATTTATATTTAGGGTTTTTCCTGTGCCTTTTCACATTTTGGCACATATCAGGATGGAAGCTCCACAATTTCGCTCCTCAGAGCTTCATCGGAGGTCTGGGCTAATGGCAAATGGAGCGAAACCTGTCAGGGGGGTCTATTTGTCTGAGTTTTTAATAAGCCTGTGTCACTGGTCATAATTCTATTATTCTTGTTGTTAGGACTGCAGCCATCAACAGTATATATGATGTGACAGTCATGTCACAGTGACGTATACCTTTCATGGTAGGACTGGTGACGCTGGTGTTTTTAAATTTCTTTTTTGGTTATACCTTATAACAAACACGTTAATAAAAGTGATGTTTTAGGGTGGGGTAATAATAAGGTTATTTTTGATCCCGGGAACGGGATTGGTTGGTTTTAGTTGTAACTTACCCTTGTCCCCGCTGGGGCATTATTTTGGAATTACAAAAATAACATTGACCCGTCCATGAAGCTGCCTGTGTTTTACTAGCGATCACAGGGTTAATTATCGCTCTTATGGAACGAATGTGCAGCTTTTTTTTTTCACATAGGGGCAGCATTTTTGGCCCGCTGAAGGGGAAAAGCCCCGGTATGTACAACTTATGTAGCTGGCCGTGGGGATTACAGGTGCTGCTCTACCTGCCCGGACACATTAACAGAGCAAGTGTCCGTAACTAAACGGAGCGTTAGAAACACCATCCCTGTAAAGGTTTGCTTCATTCATATTTTCCACCCCACCTTCAGTTACCCCTCAGCGTAGTAATCACAATAACATTAAACACTAGCTGTACACCTTGGCTCTGCCAGTCACCGCCAGTGATCTGGCTTGCAGACTATTGCGCAAAATATTTCTAGCATTCCTGAGTTCTGCCGCATGCGGCTCTGCGGGTCACCGCTCCCACGCACGCACGCACTCACCAATGCTGAGGGAGCACTACTGCTTCACCTTTCAGATAATTCATTGCTGCAGGAGGCGTCAGCTGTAAGGAGATATGCTGACCGGCCTTGTGTGCAGCGTCAAGCAATTCACCGCTGCCCTTGGTATAGTATACTGCAGTGTACACATCGACTCGCTACACCAGGAACGCAGTGAGATACTCTGATTTACCCGACTATGCCCTTTCCAGCACCTAAACATGAAACTGTTCCTTTTAACCCCAAAAAGTATGTCTATACCATAACAGGGAGGGAACTTAATGGGGAAATCCCATAGAAAAATCGTTTTATCTCATTTTGTTTCAATAAACTTCCTCCATCTGCAGTCCTGGAGGCCGCCATGGTTGTCAGTCATATAATATTTTGAGTGACTTTGCATGGTCAAAGCCCCTTCCCTCCTTCCATTGGTCAGAGTGTCTGGCTGTGTGATTAAGACCGTGCCATTCTATTGCTTACCACAGGCAGTTTGAAAAGGATTCATTTGTGCAGCAGACTGGAGTGAGATAATGGTTAAAAGCCATGTACAAATGGCTAATATGCAGTTGTGTAAAAAATATAAACAATAAAATATTGTTTATTTTTTAAATCTCATTCTAGTGATAAAAACATTGGTGGAAGTTACCTTTTAAAGTGAATCACAGACATGGCACATTTTCTATAACACCGGCCATGGGCTGGGGCCAATATGGCACAGAACACCCATCTCATCTGTTTAACTCTTTATGACACATGCAGTTTTTTTTACATGGATGCCACCTGCTTTTTGGTTTTGCACTGAAAAACGTCAGTCTTCAATAGAGCCAGGTGTTTGGCCGTCACCTCTCCTTGAAGACTTTAGTGGGTCCCTTCTTTGGAGGGGGCTAAAAAGATCCAAACACCCCTTGGGTTTGGCCTGGGGGGGGTCTGCATTTCCCCAGGAAGGAGTGCAGCTATGGAAGAAAAGATTGGGGGCCTGGTGGTATCCCCCAGCCGGTCAATGGCAAATATTACACAGTTACCAAAAATATTTCTTTTTAAAGAAAAAGTAAACATCTGTTACAATTTGCACAAAGATACACAGAACTGCAGGGATGCAATGGAAACCCCAGCTAATGTTTGTATCTCTCAAACCCACATCTTGGAATTTGTTATGCAGCCGATTCATACCTCTCTCCCTCCTATAAACGTTAAGCTCTTAAGGGGCGCTTTAATGCACATGAGAGCAGAGAGGTCCCTATATATATATGTGCCAACGCCTTTCAATCACATTAAGGGAGTCTGCAGATTCACCCCATATGCATTTCTCCATGCAGATGAGTTTGGCTGATAACACGTGCTATACTAACCTCAAAGTACTGTAACAATCTGCTTTGTTGAGGTTGTCAGGGACAGTAAACTTCCCCCTCTGAGAACAGAGTCCTTCTATTCAATTAGTTCGGGTGCTTTAATTTGTAATCAGTCGTTCACTTCTTACAGAATAGGTTGGTTCTCTATTACCTAATAACATCAATATTATCAGCCAAAAAGTTTCCAGGCAAACACGGAATCTGTCATCATTCAGGGGTCATTCGGGAATGTAGACTAATTACTTCTCTACCAATTATCAGACCACAAATATCGGTCATATGCTTTGTCTTTCACAGGCTATGATTTAGTGGGGGATCGTATGGACTTTAAAGCCAAGCGCTGTCATTCCGGGTTGTTATTCTAGTGTTTCACTTTCAGGCCCAATGTCCTGTGTTATGCATTCAAAGTTTTGAGTGCCTCTTTTTTAGGGGAGAAAATGAAAAAATGGCAGTGCTGAGCTACCATTCTACATTTGTGAATCCAAGTTCCCTAGCTGTCTAACTTTAAGGATACATACGGTATACATACATACATACATATTTCAAAGGGGGCAGTCCCTCTATATACCCAAACCTTTCTCTTATGAGTTTCAGTTTATTAAAGTCATAATCATTTCATATAAACTGCAACATAAACATATATAAACTAAATATAACCACACTCCTTAAATGTATACCCCCATGCTTGGCCTTGTTGGGTGTCCCTCTTTCTATTGTAAACTTGGGGTGACAGTAGGTTTGTACTGTCCAAATGTGTTTCCATGACAACCACAGAAATCATACAATTCTAGAAGCAACAATCTTTAATAGCAGGCCATGTTTTGTTCATATGGAACGAGAATCTTAAGCTCTTCTGCCCCATATCCCCTGACAGGGCCGCCTAACAGCGAGGGCATTTTGGTTGGCTTAGTGTCACCGGTGTGAAAGCAAGCCTTGAATGACTTCACTACGGCACCGCGTTATAACCTTCAGACACCCCACCATGCGTTGGACTGCCTGCGCGTCACACTAGTGATGTCCGGATCATGAACGAATCGTTCATTTGATCCGGTTCTTTTTAGTGATCCGGATGAATCGGTTCAGTAGACTGAACGATTCATTTGTAGCGGTTCAGTCTGGGACTCTGTGAATCATTCAGCTGTAACCTGATCCTAGAGCTGTGAGTCATCTGCAGAGCACTCAGACACAGACTCTGGGGTCAGGTTACAGCTCATTAATTCACACAGGAACGATGACTCATAGAGTCAGAGACTCGTTCAATGATTCGAATGATCCGAAGAGTCGAATGATCCGAAGAGTCGAATGATCCGAAGAGTCGAATGATCCGAAGATCAAATGATTCGAATCTTACAGGGATCCGGATCTTACAAGGATCCGAATCTTACAGAGATTCGAATCATTCAGAGAATATTACTGATACCATACTTTTATAAATAAATACATTAATAATGTTCACACTGCCCCCAGGATTTAGATTCCCTAAGTTTGCCCCCCTTTACCTATAACTGCACCTACAGTTAACTTTATTAAATTAATTAAATTAACCCTCAGTCATCAGCATAAAATTAACCCTTATACCCCATCAACCATAACGGCCCCTGAAATTAACCCTAAAGACCCAATTAACCATAACGGCCAGTGAAATTAACCCTAAATACTCCATTAACCCTAACTGCCCCTAAATTAACCCTAAATACTCCATTAACCATAACTGCCCCAATTAATTGCATGTACTCCAGATAAATTACCTAATAAATTGGTATGGTTGATGGGGTCTTTAGTGTTAATTTAGGGGCAGTTATGCTTAATGGGGTGTTTAGGGTTAATTTAGGGGCAATTATGCTCAATGGGGTCTTTAGTGTTAATTTAGGGTCAGTTATGCTTAATGAGGTGTTTTAGGGTTAATTTGGGGGCAGTTATGCTTAATGGGGTGTATAGGGTTAATTTAGGGGCAGTTATGGTTAATGGGG
>VKOC01000007.1:17156481-17166629 GCA_009364415.1 Spea multiplicata
ATAATATATTTTATTTCCAGGCTAAAGGTAAGCTGCACTAGGAACTGCCTAAAAGCCTTTGGGTATAGCACCTGATTGTCAGACCTCTGGTGCCATCCTTTAACCCAGGTGGGCATGTTGTGTTAAGCCCCCCCACTTCCAGTCTAGTTAAAACATCTCCTGTATCTTCTTCCCACCTACCCATGCTACCCCAAAGCTAGTAATGCATGCTGCAGCATGGCTCCCCTATTTCAACAGCTGGAACAAGTTCCAAGGCAGCCTTTCTGGGAAGTTTTCAGACATTCTATTTTTATCCCATGAAACTAATGTGTTGCCTTCAATCAGAAGTTTATTAAACTGTATAAATCTCCCAATATCAACATATTTTCTGAAGACCTCCAGAATAGATGTAGGCAAAAAAAATTGCCCATCTCCTAAAAAGTGCAGAAAGTAGCACTTTTTGCTCCAGGATATTAGTTATGTACAAGTCAACAGAAACTCAGACACAGGTACAAGGTTTCTCCCGATGCAGTGATGTAATCATCATGTCACCACACAGCATTTCAGGACGTGTTTTATAAAGTGTGACGTATTCTTGTTGCTGTATCTGAGAAGTTCACACTCTTGTGAATTAATTAGTTTTTTTTTTTTTGTGCCACCAGTATGTGTACATAAACTTTAAATGCACAAAATTCAAATTTAGCAAGAGACTACTATCAATGAACAGAATGTTCAATATCCCTGTGGGTTATCTTTAATCCAAAGCAGGCAGAGAATTGACTGATGAAGGTGCTCTACCTGGCCATGTATTAATTGTTTTTTTTACCATCCCCATAAGAAGTTGGTAGCACATGTGTGACCCATATAGAATTTATTGAAGCCTTTGCAAGCCATTAACATTGTTTAGCACTACTTGCATTGCCTGGAATAACACATCCTTCTCTGGCTGCCTTCCAGTGTCCTGCCTGTGATGTAGATCTACAATATATGGCTATTTATTCATTAATAGTGCATTTCATCGTACCCAGGCTGTAGGCTACAGTCCGCTTCCAACATATACCCTGTGTGAAAGAGTGAATGTACATGTAAATGAATGAAAAACCTATTCTAAAGAATATGGGCTGCCATGCCCAAATGTTGAGGGACAAGAACAAAGAAAAGGAATCCCAGCACTCCAAACAGCTTCCTCAAATGTTGAGGAACATCTGTTTTGTTTCCTCAAACAGTAATTTTAATTTTCTTCGTTGCAGGTTCCCGGTTAGATCTTTTGAACATTATTAGAGACTTTCATATATTTATAGCAAATGTAAATACATACTATAGCATTTTATGTGATATATAAATCAGAATTTATGTTTCCATAAATGAGTGCAGAGGAGAGCTATCCCTCTATTATGAATATATAGTTTCTGGCATGTATCAATAACACATTTTTTATCAGGAATATACAGGAAAAGAAATTCAGAAAAGTTCAGTAATGGCTGAGTTTGTAGCCTAAGAACATAAGGCGAAGGTTACGTTGGAAAAAAGTATTGAAGTATTACGGAGACCAAAACTGATTCTCTCTGATTCTGAGGGGTTACAACAAGTTGATGACCTGGTTCTTCTTAGCCGATCCTTTCATGTTGCTAACAAAGCAATTGTTAAATGAAAAGTTCTATGTAAGTAACAGTGCCATTTAAGCTGTAGAAAATCCAAATCATGTTGTCCAATTTTTGGTGCGCATTGTCAGTTGATACAATCAGTAAATGATGGTCCTTGATCAACAGAAAAGGACCTAGGGGACTCCTTGTAGAAGGTGGTATTGGCAGTAAGGTCCAAAAGTGGACCAATCAGGAAAAGACAGGTGATGATATTCCTTGACCTTGATTTGGATTTTAAAAATTAGGCTGTCAAACTTAAAAAGTTTCAGTCTTGGTACTAATGTTGTTACCCTTCAGTTACACTAACAATTTAACAATGCAATTTCAAATTATCAGAAACTCTGTACGCTGTGCATAAAAGTTATTAATATTCTAATGGCATGCACATACCTTTGCTTTTATTCTCTGCAGTAAAAAAAGAGATATTCTGTTTAGTACACAGGAAATAAAAAACACAGTTATTTTCAAAAGTGATCTAATGTAATAATTAAGTCACAGTTGGAAATGTGAAACTTTTTATAGTAGTTTATTGTACTGGAAATACCTGCCATGCAGCCTTAGGCATTACCTGCACTGCAGACAAAACATCAGAAATATTGTGGGGGGAAAAAAGTAAACTTTTAAGTATAATAATCTGTTCAGAAGATTTGTACAAATCATACAATCTCAGAGGCAAAAATGAGTACAAAGGGAGAAGGGAATAATGCCATTTTATAGACATAGTCCTATATTTTTGTTGACTACATGTTTATTCCGTACACAATTGCCTCCCCTAGCTTTGTACCTATTCCTGAGGAACACATGTAGCTGCCTACCAGTAAATCTTATGACAACCCTGTTGCTAACAAAGGATAGCAGCAACTGTAATACACTTGTCAACATGTTCCATGAGAAGCAAACCTATTAGGTTTTCCAGGAACTACATGAGAAATTGTGAGAAGGTCCAGGAAAAGTCATTCTAGGTCATGATCATCTGAAAATCACAGAATATCACAGAAAAGTCATCTTTGGGCCCCAAGCAGCTTATTCTGCTTTATGATGTGGCCACTTCTTACTGGAGGTATCTTGTGTCAATTGCGAACATGCATCAAGCTCATTTACAGAGATATTATTCATTATCAATTATGATCACATAGTAAAACATGTTATTTACCTATTTAAAGCACCGGCGAATCAGGATAAACTATTATATCCTTGCACAGCTGCCATGTAGCAGGGAATGAGGAAGGGCATATACAGGGCAATACATCCTGAATACTGAATGGGATGGGGAAGGGTAGAGAGGGCCCATTTTTATATAGTTATTGGTGGTGTGGAATATTTTGCATGTTTCTGGTGAGAGCATGTGAGTTTACATTGACCTTGCATGCTCTGGCTTGAAACTCACAAAATTTGAACTGCATGTCCAAACATGCCTTGTAAATATCTCACAATTTTGTGAAACTGCAAGTTGCTTTGCAAGTGTTAGTATGTGAATGGTGTGATATCTGGCCAGTCAAGTTAACCCTTAATTTGAATGACCACTTGACTTCCTAGTGAATATGAACCCAATTGTATTAAAACGATGAATATGACAATGATGACATATAATGACAAGTTGTAATTGTCTTGAATAATTCCGTGAGTAACCTACATTTTAAGAGGGATACTATGGTTCATCAACAGCAAATCAATAATTACTAAAAATATATTAGTGCTAAAAACGTGCCACTTTCTTTACCATTGTTGTGGTTGGGTCAGTGGAGCGTAGCGCATCACCGTCCTCAAGACAAGCCCCCCCTACTGGTAGCCGGATGCGCAAACAGGGAAGTGCGTCTAACTCCAGGCCGGGGCCCGCCACTGAGGGGACGGTGCCATGTGAGGGGTAGCCAGAGGATCCCCTGAAAGGTAGGAGGTGGGCCAGGAACCTGACAACCATGTTCTAACAATAATAATTTTTAATCACGCTCATTAACTTTAGTGTCATCAATTCTTCACTGTAACACTAAATTTATCCTAATAAGCATTAACGCACACAATAATAAACTTAACCAAACCAAGGTGACATTGTGGTAGTGAATGGGCAGGTGATTGGATTAATCACAAATAACACAATGTAAAAGCAGTCTTACGAGGAGAAATGCTCTTGTATGTTCTGCATCATAAAAACTGATAATAAATGACCTTCCTTCATGGGGTACCACTAGTAATTTAACTGTCATTGAGATACTGCTGGAGAAATGCAATAAAATACACGTCTACCATTATGGAGCAGCAGCGCTTTGAGCATATACCTAAACCTCTATAATCTCTAGACTTTTTTTGTACATTACACAGGAGTTGTTTTATTTTGCAGGAAACTCTACAACTATCCAAACCCAATGATATGCAGACTCTACAATAATCATATACTACGGCTCATTGCAGCATTTAGCAACTTGTGGACTGCATGGTCATAGCAGAACTGTACCGGTCTTTGAAAATTAAACGTTAATGGAAAGGTAATTTGATCTTGGTAAAAGGTGTTTAATTTCTACGGTTAATGATGGTTGGTCTTCAAACTAGTGAGTTGTGTAAATGTCTACAAACGTTTTTCTGTCTCACAAAGCTGTGAGATCTACTTAACATTCTATCCCCAATCAGGACCAGGTCAGCCAAGGAGATGACAAAGTAGACAATTGGATAATGCTTCAAGGCCAATCTTTCTGGGGGATTCTGAGAGTAGTTCACTTATTTTAATTAGTAAATAAAGTTTGTTAGGGAAAAGTACTATTGTGGATAGAAAATGACACAGGAGGTACGGTTTAGCATTTTTCTCATCTTCATAATTCATTATTGCCAGAACACTTGGCAACAGCATAAGCAACACCAATGGAAACAATAGGGAATGAGTTAGAAAATGTTTAATTTGTGAAAATAATAAAGCAAACATTAAATGTGAAACACAAGGTAACCAACAGATCTGTCTTTAAATGCTGGAAACTCCTAATGTTTCCTTCCGGTTTACTTTACTTTTGGCTTTCGCAGGTTGGATTTTGATTATTTTAAATGCGGGAGGGAGTGTCTGACCCAGGAACGGTGGAGTAGCAATGTCTTCAACCATAATGACGTACTCTCCTGAAAAGAAAAACAAAAGGTTTTATGAGAATAATACTAATAATACTCACTCAATCCATATCCACCCCTAATATAATTATTAGGTCAAGTATTATGTATACATTTAGAAATGTTTTTCTTTTGATACAGAACACAAATTGCAAAGATGGGTACTTAACGGCAATATTTAATAAACTGGTACATTTTAGCATTATTTTGTAAACATTCTGTACCTTTTAAAACAAATTCACATTGCTTTTATGTCATCATAGGTTATAGGAAAAATAAGAGCAGGTGATTGCTCAAATAAAACTAAAATCAACGGGGAACATTTGAAACATGCCGGAATAACATAATGCTGAAGTCAAATTTTTTGTTGAAATCTATTAGGTTTCTGTATATATTACTATTTGCTTTTGTTTCTGAAGCATATATTATCCTTCACTTAAAAAGATTGCTTTTATATTGTATATCCCTTTAATCTCCCTCATCGTATGTTTTGTCTGTGAAGGATACCAATATTGGCCATCATTAGCACTTGCGAACAAGGGTAATTGACCTTGTGGAGTAGAGGTTAACGCATACCAGCCCTGAGTGTCTTTCTTTAGGAATGACAGTCCATCTTTGGAACCTAAACCCTTCATTCCTTTTTCCTCCCCTGACATCCCTATTTCCTATAAGCTCACAATGTTTAAAACATTAGCCTTCATCTAAATGCCTAAGCTACATATAGGGTATGATGTCATTTAATGCTTCAGTAAAGCCATGGACCCTGCTGTCGTGATCCCTAGTGTCTTTTGGGGTATTTGAAATGTTTGGAGGTATGGTTAAATGCTTAATGGTTTCAAATTAAGGACACAAATGAGAAGACACACTTGGTTGTCAGTAGTGAAGAGTACAGGAGGATAATTCCTTACGGCAGCAACATCTGAGATCGCATGATGTCGTGTGCTTGCGACTTGGATCCTCAGGACCCAGTATTAGCCAGGGGCATCAGTCCTCTTCCCCACCACATGCATAAGGTAAATTAAATCTGGAGAGTATAGTGCCAAAAATATTTGCACTCCTCATCCCTGCTCCCTACTCAGAGGAATGGGGGGTAAAGATTATAAAATTAATTATGGAAGGCACAAACCCCAAGCTGTGCCTCCTCCTCACGTCGTTCCTAGTAGAATGGGTTGTTAAGCCAACCCTTTAAGTGAGGTTACCTGTCCCACCAACTGCAGCCACGGGGGTGAGGTGGGGGTAAGAAAAAACCTTTGGAGAGGTGAGGGCCCGATCCCGTGCCTTTCCCACTTTGGGATGGAGGGGTTAAGGAACTGGCAGCCCTTACAGTTTAGAGAATAGACCTGTTGTCAGCACAGTATGCTCTCTGAATGACAAGCTATCAACACCCTGTAACAGCATGTCAGCGTTCAATCCGCCATCACATATAACAAGCACTAAGTCAGAATAAATATGCAGGAAGGGGCCTGATGGCTCCAAATTCTTCCTGCAGGAGGGATAACTAATGAGAAAACAGATGTCCTTGATATATAAGCACAATGCTAATCCAACACCTGTGATTAGAAGATGTGAAAAAAAAACCCTCTCTCCATTAATGTTAATCAGGAGCAATCACAATGTATCAAGAGCAGAGCAAACAGGGTTCCATTATCGGCACATAAGAATCTCATGAACACCCTGAATCTCTAGTGTTTACATTTTTGCTTATTACTATACAAAATGTTTTCAATTACCTAAATTAATTCGCTGCCGCACAATGGGTTCCAAATCTGAAACGTCTATTGCGAATATTCATGCGCCCGGGAGGAGGGGGACTGTGGTTCACAACAGGAGATGGCGGTTATTTATAGTCTGGAATCCTCTGCGGATTCTGCGTAACTGCAATATTGTGTTGTCAGAGGTAATTGTGAAGGTATTTTTTTGGTCTGGTAGGAGTCGCAATGGGGCATAAAGCATATAGCTTTAAAAATGATTTGAGTTGCTAATCTAATGCAATGTTGGGAATGAAGCACTAAGTCTGCTTATCGCCATCGGACAGCCATGAGCCACTTACTGAGCAGGTGACTTAATAAGAGCTAATCACCCTAGTGGGGAATCATCCCACTCTAATTGGAGATTTAACCCTTAATATTTAATATAAAAAAATTAAAATACTATACTTTTTCATTGAAATAATATAATCTGTGGTCTTTTCTCTTTTGCATAGTGCATTGTTTAACCATAAACATTGCCAGAGACAGAAATCCTGATGCCACCATCCTCAGCCATGCATTATTAACAGATGGAGGTAAATGATCTATATAATGCTGTATCAGTAAACGGAGGTGCTTTAGAGGAGAGCCTAAGAGTTAGCAGTTTATCACTGGATGCATTTTGTACATTATGGGAGATGTAATCTACACTGCACATCGTAGACTCATCGTTGGCTAAGAATGATGAGGGATACTCAGATATTTTGGGAAGACTTTCTTAACGACCAAGCTCCCCTATAAGATATTATATTATGGTAGACCCTATTCAGTAGACCCTATTCAGTAGACCGCACTTGACCTGGTTCAGCACGCTATGGAGGCTGTGCCATCTCAGCACGGACCTCTATAGTGTAAAGGGCCAGTGCAGGTGATCAGACATCTTCCTTGTCACCAACCCATTGGGTGATAATTTATAAAAATGGCACTTAAATAACTTGTCGATGCTATGTAGCAGTGTGATGCATGTATGGATGCGCCTTAAGGTAGTAATCTGGCTGATCCCATTTAGCGAAAAATCTTCTTTGTAAGAAAGGGAGTATAAGTGGGTACTAAATGTATCTCCCTAATAGAAACCATATTGATATCATTGCAGACAGCGGTAATATGGGGGGCCCTCATATATGGTATGATAAAAATTATGCTTGTCTGTGCATTATTCTATCACATATGTTACCGATTTAAAAAAAAAGAAAACAGCAGTTATGTTGTTGATTCAGTACATTTTTAGAAAGGGACCGCATTTCAGTGTCTGATCTTCGTGCCCTCCGGTTGCTGAAAAAAATCCTAATAATCTACTCTATTCTGTTCCTTGTTTATTCCAGTTTTTGGTTGTTCTAGTTAACACTATTAGTGTTCTCTGCTTAATGTCATAATTACTAATTTTAGCCTATTCCAAAATATTGTTTTGTTAGAAAGAATATTATTTTATTGCTGATTGGAGATTGTCGTTGAATTGAATTGTTGCATAGCCATCATCAATTATCCCTATGCTATAGGATCATGCAATGCATCGTTTTAAATGTTAGTATTACATGTATCTACGTGGGTAAGCGATCCTGATGGCTGGACACCATTCTCCTGCCAGTTACACAATCACCGGTAATGTGCTGCAATTCCTCCCGTTACCACTCTTTGCATCAGATGAGTGGCAAACCTACCCAGCTATGAATTGGCACCATGACAGCATTAGACTGCCTATAAGCAGTAACTGAGGACACCAGGTTATGACATCATAGCACAGCACCAACAGTGCAAGCTGATAGGGGGCACCTTTATTTTAGGCGCAGATTTCTATATTGTTCCTCCAAGAAGGGGGTTGCAGAGCACTCATTGACGCTGAGGACTCACAACCCAGCTGCAGATGAAGCTCACGCCACACGCATTGAGAGGCCACTGCTCCCACCCAGGTCAAGATCATGGTATATAGAAGAGAACTGCAAATTATATTGTTGAGGACACGCTTTCTATGTTGTTTTTTTTTTGTTTGGCCTGACATTGCCTTGGCATGGAATACGCACAATAAACTCTTTCTTCCAGTCACTCGATTCATATTATGTCATCTGCAACCACTTTATGATTCCATCAAGCGTTATTTCCATGTGTCACCTCTAATAGTCTGCATTCTGAATCATTATAATATATGCAAGTTGAAAGTCAATGACAAATGATCAGTGTGTCACTGAGTGTCTACTGTTTTATTAAAAGCTGTCTCTGAGGCAAGTTAAGTGATGATATTTTCCTTTGGTTTTATATATGTTCAATTCTTACAGAAGCAGAGATGTGTTCAACTGTCTTCTATAACGATTAAGGAACTCTTTCCCAGATACATAAATCTAATCTACAGGATGAGCATGGCCTACTAATTTAATTTAGTGACTCAATAGAAAATAATGGTCACTTTGCAGTCTACTGCTTTTCCTGTCCGAGCCTCTTCTATCTGGAATATGACTTGAATGAATATGAAAATATTTTAACAGAGGTATTGTAAAAAAAAACAAAAGGAGTCTTTCTTGGTCTGGGCCTTCCCCTTGATGGCACATTAGCCTGAACATGGACAGGTGCCAAAACCTGCCAGCAGATAATAACCATTCAGCCCATTTAATCAGTCTGAAATCAAGTACAAGGCAAATATTGGTATACCAAAACAGTTAAGTAAGGGCAATATTTTGGACCTCATCCTATTAGAATGGTTCTTAAGGTAGCAAATTCACTCCTAGTCTTATACTTGTACTTATTCCCTTTGGTTGTATCTGTGGACCTCCTTGAATGCTAGTAGCTAAAGGGGTAGCAACTGGACCCCCATAATGAGACCCATAAAAAATGAAATGTACATCAATTCAAAGTATTCCGTTTATTTTGTTGAGGGTCATACCCACAAGGATATAGAGTCTTCTGCTTTAGTAGGATTCCATAAGGCAGACCAGCAGGTGGATGGACAGACAGATCTGAGCACTGTTCTGGCGTTTGTGTGTACACATTTTCATATAGTTTATCATATCCTTATTCTAGGGTTCTGACAACTAGAACGGCCAAAAAAGATATTACCTTTTGCTCTCGCTTTCTATGTCATGCACACATATATTTTCTCATTAAACCCCAACCCCGTTCTCACACGCTTCACAGAATTATAAAAAAACCCTTCAATTCTCCTTGTGAGACTCATTTGTTGAACGTGAGCCTATGCAATACAATTGTGTTCAGAAAATGTTTACGGTTTAGCTGTACAACGTGAATAAAGGATAAAAGGAAATTGTTACCTGGTCTCACAACATTGTTGTTGTCCATCAACACTTGCTCTCTCTTAAACTTGCTCTCCTTTGTTATTGGGTCGGCTCTAAAAACAAAAAAAAAGATATTTTTATCAATTTTCTACAAATATGAATTACTCCCCAAGATAAAAAAAATAATTTATAGTGACCGGTAAAAAAAAAACAGATATTTTTTCTGTAGGGCAGAACAACTTTCAGAAGCTTCGGTAGAATGGCCTCAGGCTATAAAGATAATGACCAACCACAACAATATCTATGGGTTTTTTCCCCAAGATGAGCCCTTTATAAGACCCACTGACAGCCTCACTGGGTCCCATTGGTTCCGGTAGGATCAACAATGTATCAAAGAGACAATATGATGAAATATGAAGAGGAGAGAGGTTTTGTCTTCATTGTCCCACATGGATGTCCTTTTCTGAGAAAAC
>VKOC01000007.1:17181950-17194952 GCA_009364415.1 Spea multiplicata
TTAAAATAATTAATATATACATATTTTCTCCCTTTCTCTGCATGAGTATTTAATATTCATCTTCATTAAGTTACTTCTTCCTTCTCGTTTGAATGATGTTGGTTCACTGGTGAAAGGCTAAGGCAAGGAGAAGGGGGATCATTTCTGAGTAAGTAATTAAGAGGTAAATCATTATAAAGTACAACATTGAGACACTTTGGGATCTTAATTTTTCTCAAAGGTCTTACAGCGACAGTTGTCCCTTAACTTGTTATCTTGGGGGAAAACATCATATCAGAAATGAGACCTCTCACGTGAAATCAGCTGGCACTTGAGTGGATGACTCAAGAGGTCTTCTCTGGTTTTTGGGTCATTGTGGGAAATATAAAATTCAAGAAGAAGGCATACTTATTATCAGCTGCAAATTAACAGGGAACAGTCTCTTGCCGATTTCTGAAAATTACTCTGAATAGCAAAGTGATATGCCAGCATTAATGCATTTGCAAAAAATTCTAGTTTCAGACATAATACCGCATTCCAAAATGAATCAATCCATCAGAAAGCCAACCCAAGCCACATTATTATAGGAGGAGAGCATACATTTTTGGTTTAATTGAAATGTGATTCCTTATATATCACTTTGGTCATACCCTGTGCACTCAGAGTACCTAAAACCCTTATAGACTCTTCCTTATGTCACGCAGAACTATTCGCACAGTTACTAGCTTATTACATTTGGCAACTCAAAGTTTTGCTTATTTTCCCTTAAAATGGGGGGTGTTTCCCACTGACATCAGGGGAACTCCCACCGACATCATGGAGACCTCCCTCTGACATCACGGGACTGCCCACTGATGTCAGAGGAGAGGCTCGGGGTAGCCAGAGTCCAGAAGTTCCCAGGTATGCTCATAACTCCTCGATCTGTGACCCAAAGTCGTCACAGTTATTTACCTTATGAAAACTTGGTTGTTAAAAAAAGCCAAGATCCTGGTATGAGGCACCAGGACCTCGCTATATAAATAAAAGATAATAATTATAATAATAATGGTGTTTACAGCACTGAAGCGAAGACATCATAGGGCAACACAATAAACCTGGAGGTCACAGGTGAAGACTGGTTAGAAACCCCATAAGTGGATGCCAAGGGTATTCCTCAGACTCAATGCCTTTAACAGTTCATTGGTTTAGTTACTCCTTGGTGCATTCTGCCGGAAACTAGATGTACTTCGCAGGGGCAGCAGGACTTCTGCCTCTCAATGACGCAGGAATTACTAGTGGGGTATACTTGCAAACCGAAAACATCAAGAACTGTTTAAGCACACTTAAACTGGCATTAGCAATTGTTCAAGTAAGGAATGAATACTCATCACTCATTTAAGATTTAAAGGGGTCAAGAAGCATCAAAGTTCATGTAACAAGGGGCACGTGATATGTAAATGGAGCCCTGTTAGCATGTGAAACTGCCACTCAATCCTGAGGCTGCCTTTACATGTAACACAAGGGGAGGAGTTCCTATTTTTACAGCACTGTGTTTTAAAAATAGTATTGACCTTTGTACACGTCCCTAAGTATGAAAGGTATCGCTATCCTTTTAGTGTAACGTGATACAGATCTTTCCTGGTGATTGTCTTTGTTTTCCTCTTGAAGAAGAAAAGGGACTAGTGAAGCAATATACACATCGTCTTGTCTGGCACATGCACAGTTGACGTATACCAACAATGTCTCAAAAAGCAAGGGTACATTTTTAAAAGCAGCTAATATACTTTGTTAATTAAATTTTTTCTTTTTCATGACTACAACGGGATTGGTCATTTACATTAAACGCCATAAAGAGTTAAATATCAATGCAATTACTATGCAATACCAAACAATTCCTTATTGATAATATAAAAATACCTATTTACGAGCACTGCCAAGGACGAGGAACATAATATAATAATAATAATGTCATTTTATTTCAGAAACCAAGGGTTGGCTGGTAATGGTGGGATTTGCAATGCAGCAAAAGAGATTGTAAACTCCGATTTAGCCAGTTCTCCCGTTCAGCGGTTTGTAATGTATTCCAATCCTATTGCAGTTTTTCCCATTAGAATCACACAACTGAATACCTAATGTTCATCTTTTTTGCCCTTCTTCCACATTATTCCAAGCGTTTCTCCGAGTCTGTTTAACACGTCCTCCTACCTGCTAAATGCATCTAAAGGGAAAGTAAATATATTCCCAGGCATTCACTTACACCGAGGATAAAGTAATAATTTGAATTGGAGCCGGGAGATCTATCACTGAGAAATTGTGGGTTCGATCTTTGAGTCTAGTCAGATGGCAGGCTGCATAATTTGTCTCTCAGCTCGGGAAGAAGTGATGGAAGTCAATTTGACAGCTGCAACTTTCCCTGAGGATTTTAGACCCGTAGTGCACCAAGCAGTGACAGACACGTTAGTTGCTTTGAATACAAATGGAGCTTCTGGCTCTGAATATTGCTGAGGCGATACAAATGGCACATATTCTAGGATTTTATTACATGAAAAGACTAAAATAGCAGTTCCCGTAGCGGTATGGAATATCCATCTCTAACATATTCAGCCCACTGAGCCTGGATATTAGCCAGCAAATACCATCTACAAAAGGGTTATGCAAAAGCAATTAACCCTGTTGGGCCGGGACATCTTGGAGACAGTTTAGGTTAATTGGTAGAACCTTGTCAGGTTTTAGAGTGCATGATTGTCACAATGTGAGTGGAGAGGAAAGTGGAATTAGGTTTCCAAGTAATATTCCATGGTCGGGGGTTGCTAGGTGACTAGAACCTTCTATTTTTAAAAAAATAAGCTCTGACTTTGTTCCTGCCTAAGGTATTTCTTCTTGAATGCATTCATTATTTTTGATATTAGCATACGACATAGAAGCGTTTAACAGAGATAATGAGGGCATCACGAAACAATGTGTTTAAAAAATTACCCCATTACCCCAAATCCCTATTTACAGACTTACAAGGGTGCCCAGACAGCAGGGGCCAAAAGTTTAAAGACATATAGGTTCAGACACATGTATTAGCTATAGAGACGCATTTATCCAGGATGTGTCCGAGCAGAGTTTCTGAAACAAAAGTTGATGAACCCCCTCTGGTCCTTTCAAAGTGTCCCTCAGGATGATCCTTGAAGTATTAAAGGACGGGTTGGTGGGAACCGTGTATTAATTGTAATTTTTGGATTTCAATTAAAGTCTATTTTAGTGGGTCCTTGTTAGACTTGCTCTTCAAGTTTTTTAATTATAACAGAGTTTGAAGGTTCTTCCCATGAAACAATATTATAAATGTCACCCTGAAGAACTGTAATATATACCCCATGTCAATTGGAGCTTTATACCTCTTGTCAATCTACGTGAGATTATTATTGTGCATATCATCCTCATCATTTCACAATTTTTATCATAAATGCCATGTTCTATTTTCCCAAATGAAAAAAAAAGTTGACGGAAAAATTCTTCCAGTTTCTTAAATTCTTTCAAAGCAGACCGTCTGTTGCATCTTTCCACTCAGTCAGCCACAGAACAGACAGCATGGTCAAAGTGCCTAATTAGATCAAACAGGATCTTGGCTCATGGGAAATGTATAAATGCTTTGGGAGAGGGTGGCCCAGATGGTTCTTTGATAAGGTTTGTGTAAAATTTTCTATTACATAAAGTACTTCAGATCAAGATTACTTTTTTTCTGCATTCAAAACGCAAAATTTACATTTTTTTTTACATGTGTTAAGAAATAAAGTTCTTAAAATATGGAACTTTTGTAAAAGGATGACCACATCAGCCATATTTTCAGGGCATAAATACATTTCATACACCCCAGCACATGTAAAGTGCTGCCCCCTGCAGTATGTGAGAGGTATAAGCGCACAAAAGAGAATCCATATACTGCAGGGGGCAGCACTTTACATGCGCTGATCAGAAGCATGTTAAATGTCCCAGAAAACATGGGTGGTGTGTTTATTCTATTTTTGTAAGGTAGCAGATCTTTGGAATTAGGAACAATTAATCAAAAGATATTAAACATGTGCTTAAACGCAATTGGTCCCGGGTGTCCCAGGGAGTTCACACCCTTCCACATTTCACAAGGGGAAGACTTGGTTCTGAGGGTGGTCAGAAATGGTTCAGGTCATGGAGAAGAAGACTTGGTGGGAAAAGACAAGGAGTGGCACTGTTAACTTCATTGCTACCTGAATATACCGTATTTTTTTTGTACATGTAGCCTTCAGGACATAGTTGTAAAGTTGTATGCTTAATGCAGTTTATTAATGCATTTTATATGATTTGGTTCAGAATCAGTAACCAAATGACTGGGCATATTGGGAAGATATCCATATGTAAAGTGGTGAAATCATATGGATTGTGCTGGCTACAGATAGAAAAGAATCACACGTTGTGTGAAATAAATGGAGACTTATTTTGTACCTTCTGATGGGTCAAACCAACTAAGACCCTGGTGAGGACTATTGAAAAGCATTCTGCTTTCCTGGAAGTTGCACAACATATGACAAACACACAAAAACATACAAGTTCACAAGCCAAAGTCAGTGGCATATATGCTTTTGAGTACACATTTGTGCATGTGTTCAATAAGGCGTAATTAAATTAAATAGATTTGGGCAGATATCTCACGCACAGATCAGGAGCAAGCCTCACATAGATAATAGGGCAACAGATTACGACAAGAAAGTTTGAAAAGGAACAGGCAAGTTTTAGGTGTAACTTATGTAACAAAACCATATTCACCGCTTTTGCCTTTCATTCTGTATTCTCTTTGACATATTGTATATCTTGTCCGAAGCAGAGAGTTTTGTTATTATTGAGATCACCCCTGAGATGTTATAACGTTGGCTACATGGTCACACCAAACCGTAGCCGGCTCACTGCTCATTTCCCTTCCCTTCTTGCTCGCCTTTCTCTTTCACCTTGCCTTTCAAATGGTCAAACAGCGATTCTGAGGTCCAAGAAAAGAGGAACATCAGGGAAGGAAAGGGAGACAGGGGGACTTAAGTTCCAATGAGGGACTGTACACCCTAAACACGCACACTTGGGAGGTACCCAAATATGCTAAAATTAACACATTTAGTAAGTACAAAACTGTAAAAATAGGGCTAGTTATCCCTTCACTGTTAATCTACAGCCATCTGTTTTCCTGCATTTGTAACTGGTCCAAATATCACAATAAACTGAAGCTTGAATGGAACAGTGCTTTTCCCGAAACGCAATAACTTATCCTTTCTGTTTTACAGCTCTACAGCCAATGATTCTGGAAAATTCTGGAAACATATTGCAGTCATTTTTTCTCCTTTGGTGCCTCATCTTTTTCTCCTTCTTCCAAATTCTAATTGAAGAAAAAAAAATCATTTAACATTTTTTTCACCCGACTGCTGTTATCCATCTGCACGGCAATTTGTATTTCTTTCCAGGTTTCTAAAAACCCCCCACTCCCACCATGATATATACAGCGACAGGAAAAACAAGGCATCCAAGAAATTTACATCTGCACTGTTCTTGTCTCCGACTTTACCCGCCTCCTCTTCATTTTTTTTTTTTACCACCAACATTTCTGCTGCAAAACGCATCTCGACAATATATTGCATCAATCCAGCATGAATGAATGTTTTCTGTACAATTAAATATATATCGCCATATAGAAAACTGTAGCAAAGTTGCCGATTGGCCCACACACCGATCAGCCATAACATAATGACCTCCTGCCTAATATTGTGTAGGCCCCACTTTTGCCACCAAAACAGCCCTGACCCGTGCAGGCATGGACTCCACTAGACCTCTGAAGGTGGTTTCTGGCACCAAGACGTTAGCAGCAGATCCTTTAGGATGCATCCTGGTGCCATGTGTTCTTGAGGTAAGCGGCACACACGCACCCAGCCATCCATGTGATGTAAAAGAAAACGTGATTCATCAGACCTTCTTTCATTGTTCCCTGCTCCAGTTCTTATGCTCAACGTGCCCGTTGTAGACGCATGGGCATTCTAGCTGGTCTGCCGCTATGTAGGCCCATACACAACAAACTGAGATACGCTGTGTGTTCCTTTCTATCAGAACCGGCATTAACCTTTTCAGAAATTTGAGCGACAGCAGCTCGTCTGTTCGATTTGACCACACAAGCCAGCCTTCGCCCCCACGTGCAACAATCTATACACATATATACATATTTATACTCATACCCCCAACATTTTAGGTGTCCAAATTGGGGGGAACGTTGCAAGAAGAGGGGAGGTACAAGGCCTGGCCCAGATGTAGACAGGATGATGGCTATCCCCTCACCATACTCGAACAAGGAGGCTATGTGGGAAATGCAATAGAGGTCTTTAGTGCATGGACCTCCATTGCTTTTTACTTCCCCAGGCTAATCAAAGTTTCCCCTCAAGCAACCTATGCTCCCCACTGCCCGCAAAAGCAGGACATTTGTTCATCTACCTGGGACAGCTGGAAAATCAGTGAAAACTAAGACTGTTAGGATATATGCTAACTGTTGATGTTTCCCCTCTATGGGTATATAGTTTTTTTTCCCCTAGGGTTCTATAGACATTACAGATGAGATATGCAGAAACAGAGATAACACAGCTACACTCCCTTGACATAAGTTAGTTTCCAACCTTTAGAATTGAATGTCCTTCTGTGGCTCAAAACATCTATATCTATCATCAGAGTGGCCTTTTTTCATGTTCTGTTGGAGTGGTTGGAAGATGTATATACAACAACAAAGACATAATTCACAAAGCACTGGAGCAAAGCAGTAATCCAAAGGCAATGACAGAACAGCATAGTGATATATTATTTCATTAATATAGACCCAGAGTGACCTGAATAAGAATACAAAGCAATAAGCCATTTCTAGATTTCATAGGACAAAACTGATTGTAAAGTAAATTAAGATTTTTGGAAGTTAAAAAAAATAAGGAAAAAAATATAATTTACTTATTATTTGCTATGTATAGGAAATATGATCAGTGCAATTTTAGGACACTGTTTTCTCATTTTACAGAGAATATTGTATATATTCATTATACCTTTCTAAATTTCAATTTTTCTCACATATATTACAGGGCAAAGGACTAAGCATGTGCAGAAGAGTCACCACTGTGCTGATATGGCCCACTCCACATACAAGGTGCACAGCCTTGTACAAACATTTACTTAACAGAGGAACTATATTACCTCGTAGTACATAGTTAATTAATAGATTCCTCATCTTATCGCAAGTCACATATAACTCATCGGTGGTTAAACAGAATTATGGTCATGAAAGCCCGCCATTGGAGAAGCACTGACCTCATAAATCACAACCTTGTATTGTTTTTTGTGAATTCATTAACACACCATACTGAAACTTTGTCATTGGTGAACAGTCTTACTAAGTACCACTCGGACTGTTGTTCAACATAAATTCCACAACTAAATTGGCTACATATTAAAAAATAGCAATATATGGTTTCAATGTATTGTACCCTCGCTAGCAGATACGCTGTCATTATCTTGTATGTGTTTTAGCGTCATTATCCTTAATTCTATCATTTTTACGTCTAACGTTACTTTTTTTATCTCCTATTTGCTCCTTAACTTCGATGATACTTTAAGTATAATTGTCAGATGAACCAACAAAAGTCATCTATTTTGCATTTGTTAATTATTCACTGTTAAGTGTTTTGGGCTTTCTGCAGATGTGTCTTAAATTTCACTTAATTGTTAAACTGAAATGTAATTTCTACGAGCAGTGATAAATTATCATTTAGATCGGGTTCCATTATGTCAGCATATACGTCTCGTCTCCCCTTGTGGCTGATATAGGGAATAATTACAAACGAATACTTCTGGAAAAAAAATCTCCAGTTAATACTGTGGGAATGAAGGGATTTGGAACTGCCTTTAAGTAATGATCAATCATTGAAATTAGTGTTCGGCATGTTGTAGGCTCCTTGCTGACTCCTTGTAGATTTTAGCCACATAGCCTTCGCATAGACCAGGTTTTGTAAGGGATTACTTTTTCATTAGGATTTTTCACAGGATTGGCAATGGCTGCTAAAGATATTCATGAGAGGGTGATTGAAATGTGTTGGTATTTTCTGATGTACAAAGCCTATTTATTAAAGCAAAGAAACTGGTAGTCCTTTCATCAAAATGGCAAATCGGCCAACTGTCTCACTGTGCCTAGAGGGATATTAACTAGGTTTGTGCATTTGGATTGGTCCAAATTTCCATTTGCCAATTTCACTAATTCCTACAAATGTCCAAAATCAAAGAGGGACCCCAACGAAACAAGCGAAACCTTCTTTGTCAACCGTTTCAGTGTCCCTGTCTCCTGTCAGCCGTCCCTGTGGCTCTTTTGCAGAAGTACCCCGATAGGACAGAATAATGCAGAAAGATTTGCGGAGAAAGAGAGGTGCAGAAAAACGTCTCCTTCTCCAACAATCTGCATTATTCTTGCTTATCAAAGCACTTACGCGAAAGAATGAAGTCACAGGGACAGCCTCTCCCAGACAGGGGAGAGAGTGTGTCCGGAGGCTTCGCACTTTCGCAAAAGTGGATCAGGAGGCCTGGTTCACAGAGAAGAGGACGAAGTAAGAAGACATGGGAAGAGTTGATGTGGAAGTGGTCCTCGGAGAAGTTTGGGAGATATTGAGACAGAGCGTGAGAGAGCGAATTTTGTTCCTGAATGCAAAACTCTCCAAGAGCGTGTCGGTCTGATACAACCCGTTTACAACTATTTCAGGGTAAGGCAACAAAGGTCATCAAACTCAACTCCACGTATACGTTATAGACTTCCCAAAGCCTTGTATAATTGGGAGTTGAGCCCAAAACCTCAAAATGGACAAGGAGCCATAATTGATCTGGCTCACAATCTTCTTCTTGGTCAGTATTTCGATTCTTGCGATTTTGGTCCTGGCTGGCTTGTTACCCCTAGGTACATTTCGACTACCATTGGTAACTTCAAAATATATAAATTGACAATAACATTAACACATACATATGGAGAAGAAGGTTGAGCTCTTGCGAGCTCACAGTCAATATATATATATATATGAAGCTTATGTGAATTGTAGCCCAAAAGAACCAAGAGAATCATATGTTGGATCAAATGCTTAAGGATGCATTTTTTTTTGCCTAGAAGAAGCACATATTGATTAAGAGGGATGTTCTGCAGAACATTTCTAAAGCTGTTCACATAACAATAGCAAAGTGAGTAGCTTTAAGTGATGCAGAATGTGGTGATCTTGTACCAATGCCATTATTCTTTAGTATGATTAAGTGGCTTCTCCAAACAGTGACACAAAGCCTTGTACATTATTCATACACCAGCACTTATCTGTGTTGTATGTGAAATGTGTATCACGCTATAACATCTCTTTTCTGCCACTTGGAATGTATGAGGCAAATGTGAACTAGGATTATAAATCAATATTACAGGTGTGTTATTATGCTGGTGCTCTGCAAGAATTTCTTCACACCTCTGTATTGCTTCAGTACCTGATTACTAAATGGAACGTGTCTCTTTAAAATGAACCTACTTAGAACGCAGATGCTAAGTGAATTCCGCAGACAGACTGTGCAATGGAATGTCAGCGTTCCAGTCTGTTGCCTCAAAGCTATCATTCTTTTTTGTATTATTATTATTCATTTCTTGACTCATTTCCAGGGCAGCCTCAGTTTTGATTTTTTTATCATCTAGATAACTATCATCAGTTATTTATAAAGTGCCAACATATACTGTATTACACATCATAGGAATACATAGTTGTATATGGAGCCTTGAGAACCAATTATTTGGCATCTCACCTTGCCACCATTTATCAGAGCCACCATTGCACCTCTGTGTGTAAGGGTAGGTTGTCTTGCGGGAGATCACCAGGTTGATCCACTAGCGAAGCAGAAGGATTTGTGAGTCTCAGACACCTAGCGCCTCAATGACATAAGAGATCTGTGCCGTTGGAGGCATACACTTTTCTGGGGTCTATTCACAAACACTTCACTTGTATCTGGTTGACAAAAAATGTCAGCATGGCCAGGACAGCTTCACTGAGTTGGCAGAGTCTGAACAACTTGCCTGTTCCACTACAGTCAACTCAACCATACATTAATTCAAGTTCACTCAACTGCCAACTCGCATAGGGCTGCTTTTCACTATTTGTGTATCTATGAGGGTTTCAACTCCACAGAATCAATTTGACTCCTTCAGGATGAAGCTTGTTCATGCAGATCACCATTTTACTCCATAAGGCTAAGAAAATAGCACCAACATGACTGAAAGACACGCATGATGGACTCCAATTTGATCTTTCACCATTCAAGAGCAATTCAGAAGCATCTGAGTTCATCTTGACGACAACTTATTGGGAGACTTACAAAGCCCTGATCAACAGCACTCAATTTAACTTGACTTCTAATGATCATGTGAGTGGCTGTAAGGGTTAGCTTAGTTAAGTGCTATCGAGAAGTATCAAATTAAGCCAATGAAATCACCTCTATAACCCAATTAACAATGTGTACAACGTGTACTGCCTAATCATCCACTAGCCTGCCTGGCTAAGGGGTCCCATAAGATGTTATTATATATCCTCTGGAACTTTTTTGGTTATATTGGCATCCTCTGATACTCTCGCAGTTATGTTACTATATACTACAATATCTGAGAAATGTACTTGTGCAGACTTGTGCAGGTCTGCACAGGATAACTGTGCAGGTCTGCACAGTTATCCTATTGTAAATGGACAGTAACTCCCATTAATCTTTCACCCTTTTGCCATATTTTTGGTGGAAGGTGTAGCTCATGAGCAGCTTCTAGTCAATTTTAGCATACTTGACATGGAGTGGACCTTTTTGACATAAGATGTCACACCATGTGTCTGGTCATGCAATTTATATAGAGACTCCCAAAAACATGATAATGTCATTTGAAAAAAATATAATATATATGTGATATAGATGTATTGCCACTGTAATTACATCGATATCAGATTACATTAAATGTGTCTAAGCTTTAGAAATAGTAAGAAGACTGTGAGTTAATTAGTTCCAATCTTTTTTCAAAGTCTTTGTATCACTGTATAGATTACACAATTAAAAATAGATGATATTGTGGCTGAGACATGAAATATCAACTTCAAGCAAATCCGTAAATACATTTCTCTGCTAAACCCAAGTGTGGAATTCTATACCCTATATAATGTCTATGCAATATATACAATGTCTTAACATTGTGCAGGAGGTCTAACCATTGGAGGTTGCATGCTGAATTCAAACATAGTTTATTACGGTGCTTTGTACATACGCTATACATTACAGCTTTAGGCAAAAGAAAAGAAATAGAAATAATAAAGCAAAAAAACCTAAAGAAGGCTACAATTGAGAATCTCTTGAAAGTGTGTAAGTAATAAGGACTCTGTAACTGGTGTTCAGTTGCTGGATATAATGAAACTATTAAAATCAGAGATTCAATAAATGAAAGAAAGAATAGCCACGTGTAATCATTAGCATCTGTATCTAAGTTACTGAATTCCTATACTTAATAGTTTCATTCAATTTTCAGTTCTAATTTTTTGTCCTATTTTTCTGTTGTTTTCTGTTGGTTAAGTAGCTGGGATTCAATTCCCTGACGTTTTGATACTTTGTAGCATAGTATTTTGTTCCATTTTTGCGTATTGGCATAAAAGTAGCTTTTCAACAATGAAAAAGATACGCAGTGATGTTGCCTTGAGTCAGCAAGAACTTGTTCTAAGGATTTTCTGATGCCTGATGGCTTTAGCGCATCAATAGCTTTGTTTTCCATCAAACCTATCCTCTGGTGGCTTGTTTTCCACTGCTGGCTGCGCTGGGGTGCACAGCAGATGCTAAATAGGGCACAAGGGACACAACAAGCCCTGTAGCATATAGATATTTTTTTAATCAAATAGTGAGGAATCTTCAAAGAACCAGCCCACAGATGAATCTTGAGGTTTTATCATATAAGACTTCAACCATGCAGATTATTTGTTTTTTTGTAATATCTTTAGACCAAACAGAATAAAATGTGATTAGATAATTATGCACTAGACAAATTATGGACAAACATTTTTCAGTTCCTTTTGGCCCTTTATGTTCCCTGCCCTTCAGTTCCGATGCAAATTGAGAGGGGGGGGGCATTTTTAATTGGGGAACAAAATGTATTGCCTGGTGCCCCCATTCACGCTTTCACACTCACTCTTTAACACTCTCATTCATGCTCTTGCTCTCTCAATGTTTCCCTACCTTTTCTGCTGACCACTTCTGCCAACCACTTCGCATCTTCTTGTTCTTTATCTTTTATCTTCTCTCTTTCATCTTCTATTGTCTATCTTTGTCCGCATTTCTGCATCGGAGAATCAGGGGGGAAAGACGTCACCGGAAGCATTGAGAGAGCCCGAAAAGTTCAGATAACATTTCTGAGCTTTTTGCTTTGTTTTCGTCCACTTTCTGTGGTGGGGAATCTGGCCACATTTTGGTGGCTCCGTACGAATCACAGAATTTGCCAAAATTCTGTAAATTTGCAATTCTTATGAATCTGAATGCACAATTCTATTATGGACACACCAAAACATACATAGGATAGATAGTTTTACAGAACTCAGTCATCTCAACAGCAATGCGGCCAAATGCAGATGACCTGGATTAGAAGGGACCAAGCTGTGAGGGTCATGTTTTTTTTTTTAATTTTACCCCTTCAGCTTCAGTGTGAAGTCCAGGTGGGCAATAAAAGTAATATTATTTTTAGAGCTCAATTCATTTAAACCATGAAACATTTCCAGATCTGAGCTTCTAGAGTCAGTGTTTCTGTGTACTGTATGCTGTTTTTTGAGGTTTCTTTTTATCTGTTCACAGCTATAGTATGTGTTTCTTAAGCACAAACCTTAGAAAATACATAGATCTTTTAAATATCAAACTTAAAAATATTGAAACCTTAGATGGGCCAGCTGTGTTTTTAGAGAGGGTCTTGGGAGGTGACCTAGACACTTTTCATATACTTCTGGA